>VDFB02086081.1:361987139-362046330 GCA_007258455.2 Sequoia sempervirens
ATCAGGGAGAACGGGATCCTTAATTGGGTCATCTTACATGACATCTCGAAAGTGTGTGTGGAGTGAGTTCATTCCTTTCCTAGGGATAGTAACCAGGGTTATTACTTTAACCAAGTGAGCTACATAAGTTGCCTAACACCAAAAGTAACCTGGACATTGCCCCGCTGCCAGTCAGGCGTCCATAGCCCCGGCGGAGTTGTCGCTACAATCTCATGGATATTGCTCTACTGCCAGCCGGGCGTCCATAGCCCCGGTAGAGTTATCCGAATGCCCATACGATCATTTATTTTCTTTTTTAGAGTTTCTTTTTTCTCTTTTGCTTTGATATTTCAATTCTCTTTTACCATTTAGCTCGACCGGGTAAGCATTGAAGCCTACAATGGGTTTGAGACTGCAGTGGTCACTGGAGTAGACTTAAGATTTTTCACTCACTTGGGTGTCGTGACAACCTTAGCACGGTCCTTCAGAATTTATTATTATGTAATTTGTGCGAGATCTGATATGTGGGTAAGAAGATCCGGCGAAGGGTCAAGTTCTGAGCAAAATTCAGACAGGGAAATCATTCGCGGACAACTTTGCAAAGACCAATAGTCTAGAGTGAATGTTTAGCCAGAGAACACAAAGAATAGCCAGCAAAGTGAACCGCTTGTTAGGCAAGCACGGCCACCGCAAAGGAGCGGAAACCTCTTTCGAAAATAAAACTGTCGGGAGGGAGAAAGCAAAAGGCGACGCAAACAGAAGACAAACAAGCAAGAAAGCACCTACTCTAACCCATGTATAGGTATTTACAACAAAGAGCTCAAAGGAGCTCAAGCCTGGAAGTAATGCTTCAGGTGCTGCCCGTTGACGGGCAACGGGACATTCTCACTGGTTAAGTTCTTTAGGCAGAAGGCATTATCTCCCAAAATCTCAGCTATCTGAAAGGGGCCAAGCCAGAGCTTGTCGAATTTATTGTGTCCCCCTTTCTTTTCATGGGCCTTATCCCAATATAAGACCAAATCTGCAATCCTAAAGGCCTTAATTTTGGCTCGGCGGTCGAACCATCTCTTGACTACGCCCTGATGTTTGGCGAAATTTTCTATTGCGTGATTTCAGACTTCCTCTAAATGTAAAAGTTCAGCTAAACGAGCTTCCCTACGATCTCCACCTTCATAAAAATCATTGATGAACTGAAGAGTAGGAATCTTCAGATGGATGGGGAATATAGGCTCAAGGCCATAGACAAGGTGGAACGGAGAATCACCAAGGGCAGCCTTGTGGCGGGTGCGATCAGCCCAAAGGGAAAAATGGAGCTAAGTATGCCAGTCCTTGGGATTCCTATCTAGTAGCTTCTTGATCATAGTAATCAAATTCTTATTCATGGATTTGGCAAGGCCGTTGCCCTGAGGGTAGTAATTGGATGAGAATTTGAGGGAAATCCCATAGTCAAATGCCTAGCTAGCAAATTTCAATGAAGCAGCAAGGTGTCCATTATCACATACCTCAAAACATGACGACAACCAAAGAGATTTAAAATAAAAATTTCTAAGAAATCAGTAACTACTTCAGTTGTACAATGCTTACAAACTATTGCCTCCATCCATCTAGTACAATAATCAGTAGCGGTTAGAATGTACCTGTGTCCCGCGGATGATGGGGGGCTTACCGGACCGATGAAGTCGAGACCCCATTGTGCAAAAGGTCTTACCTCCAGCATGGGCTGCAGTGGGACAGCAGCATTCCTCTCCCTGGTGGCAGCGGTCTGGCAAGTATGGCATGAACGAACATGGCCATGGGCATCTTTGAAGACAGTCGGCCAATAGTACCCTGCCCTTAATATCTGATGGGCTGTAGAAGAACTTGAGCCATGGCCCGTACCAAACTTATCGTGAAACTCCCTCAGAACGCGTTCTGCTTCCTCCTTGTCGAGGCATCTTAAATAAACTCCCTCATGATTCTTCTTATAAAGAATGGAACCCTGTAACATATAACCTTGCTTTTCAATCTGAGGGCCCTCTTCTGGACTCCTTGCAGATGCGGCGGACACTTATGATTTAGCAGATAATAAATGACATCTTGGTACCATTCTCCCGGGGAGACATCTTCAAGCTGATATTGCTGTACCGTGAGTTCAGGTCCGGCCTCTGTTGCTGTTTCGGCCATTGTACGGGTGAGTGCCTGCCCTCTTACCAATTTCATTGGTTGGATCTCCATATCATATTCTTGGAGCAGGGTGACCCACTTAGCCCTCCGTTCGCCCAACTCGTTTTGCATGAGAAGCATTTTGACTGCTGGGTCAGGGACGATTGCGAACACCTTGTTGCGTAGAATGTAGTGTCTAAATTTCTTTACTCCCTTAACGAGAGCGTACGCCTGCTTTTCTATGTTGTGGTAACGCAATTCAGCATCTTTGAGGGGGGCACTCATGAAGGTGATCGGATGCTCATTTCCTTCGTCGTCCTTTTGGGTCAACATACTAGCACAAGAATGCTCTGAAGCAAATGAGTAGATGTAGAACGACTTCAGATAATCCGGACTGACTAACACAGGTGCTTCAGCAATGGCCCGCTTGATCTCCTCGAAGGATTGTTTGGCCTCTAGCATCCATTCAACTTTAGCATCCTGCTTGAGCATGGCATTGAAAGGTTTGACAATTTCCGCGAAACCTGTGATAAATTTCCAAACAAAATTGATCTTTTCGAAGAAAGACTTTAATTCCTTCTTGCTACCCAGGGGCTGAATCTTGAGTAACAACTCAATGCGCTCATGATCAATGGAGATTCCTTGCTTTGAGATGATGTGCCCGAGTAATCTACCTTCGGTCACTCCAAAAATGCACTTCTTGGGGTTGAGAGAAACCCCGAATTCCTAGAATCTCTGAAATACTTTGCATAGGTCGGAGACATGATCACCTCGCTTCTTAGAGAATACGGTCAAATCATCCATATAGATGATTATACATTTGCCAATTAGGTCCTTGAAAGCGATATCCATGGCACGTTGGAAAGTGGCGTCAGCGTTGATGAGCCCGAAAGGCATTCTTCTGTACGCAAATGTCCCCCACTTAGTGGTGAACGCAGTCTTGTGGCGATCCTCGTATTGTACCATTACTTGATTATACCCAGAATATCCGTCGAGGAACGACATCATCTGGGAGCCGTTGACAATTTGCAACACTTCATCCAGTGAAAGCACCGGATAGTTGTCCTTTTCTGAGGCGCGATTGAGATTATGGAAATCCACGCACAATCTGATCTCTCTATTCTTTTTCCTAACCGGGACCAAATTAGCCAACCACATAGAGTGCCTAACGGGAAAGATGATTCTTGTTGAAAGTAATTTCTGCACCTCCTTGTAAACAATAGGTCGAAAAGGCATTATTAGGTGTCGCTGCTGATTTGGAATGGTCTCACCACCAGGATAAAAAAGATTATTGCAGGTGTCATGTTTTCAAATCTTTGTAACCATGCTACCACGCCATGACATCTCTTCACGTATCCGATCTCTTCTTCAAGCGTACATACCTTCCCAATAAAAATATTCTTGGTATCCTCGGCCATTCCCAAGTTGTGAGCATTGCACTAGCTGCTTATAGTCTCATTTTTTGTTTGCCAGTCTCTATCCTTGATCTGATCCAAATTGAATACACGCTCCAGCTGAACCATCCCTCTGGGGATCGTGTTACCGACGATAACCTCTATATCCACCCGCCTCCTGCGATCAGTCATCAATTATTTGTATGTAAAATGTCGAACTTGTGATGAATCGAGGACATGCCATCATTAAAGACTTGCAGGTGAGTAACATTGTATGGGACCAATAGCGTAGATGTTAGCTCAACAGTGAACTTCTTGAGCCTAGACAAAGAGAGGGGTTGTAACGTGCTAGCTGCTTGAGCCAAGGCATCAGCTGTACGATTCTAAGCATGAGGAATCAATTATATGTTGTATGCATCTAGGCCCTCTAGGAGATCCCACACCCTGTGTCTATAATTGGTGAGTCTCTGATTGTGACAGGAGTACCATTTCCTGACCTGCTTAACCACAAGTGCGGAATCCCTAAAGACTTGCAGTACTTTCACATTTTTCTTCAAAACCATAAGAAGGCCAAGGACTAAGGCCTCATATTTCGCTACGTTATTGGTGCAATAAAACTGCAATCGATGGGCAGCGAGAAATGTCTTACCCGTTGGACTGATGAGTTTGATCCCCGCTCCAACTCCTTATCTTGACTTTGATCCATCAAACTGGAGCGTCCAGCACTCAAAGGATTCCTTATCCTCGGGTCTGACTGAGCCTCCGTTCCCTTTTGGCTGTACGGTGGGCCTCGTGATCTTAGGGGGGCTTTCGGGGTCAAGGCAATGATCAGCAGGTGGTCCTGGTGGTGTCTCCTTTGGTGTTCCTGTCAGAGGAGTGACGGCTTTCTTAACATGCTCCACTGCTGCTTGACATAGGCAACAATCAAATTTGGAGTGAGCAGCATTGTGTACCCTACACTAGTTTGGCAATAATAGGTCCTGAAAATTCATTCTAGCTCCTAGGCTGAGCTGATCTCTTGCACATTTTTCCATGAACTCTTGGAAGCCATCGAGCAATCCCCAGTTGTCATCTTTATCTAGCTCATCATCAGCTTCTGCCAACACTTCTGTATCTGGGGGCACTTGTGCGGAACGTGCCGAGGGACTGCACAACACCAGCAATACCTCATCTACATGTTCTTTCTGAAGCTCAAACTCATTTTGGTAAGCAAAAGTGCGATAATTCCCTAAGTTGGTCTCAACGAACAACACCTCGCTGAGATTATTGTATTCTGTGATCATATACTTCATGTGGGGTTCACGGTCAATACAGATCTGATTTGGTAGCCCTTTCCATGGCAACCACATCTGAGAAAGGTCCATGGCGGTGTATCTGTTCAGTGCCTTGGTGAACTCTCTCCCTAAAATAATTTCATAAGCATCGGGAATATCCGCCACTTGGATATCAACAACCTGTTATATCCGGGGGTCCGCAGCGATTTGCATGGGGATGCGGTTTATTTCGCCCATGATGTTAATCTCTGTTTTGTCTAGTTGGGTGACCTTTCTCTTTGAAGGCGTGGGGGTGATACCAAGAGCTTTGCATACGGCCAAGGGCATGACATTGGTAGACGTGCCTGAATCGAGCAGGCAGTTTTGCAAATTCTTCCTAAAGACCCTAATAGTAGTTAGGAACGGGGGAGTTTCCGGTCTCCCTTGGAGGATGCCCACGGGTGTGTCCATTTGAGCTTTTTGGCCTTTGTTCCTATCACTACCTGTATCCTTGGTTTGCTTAAATTGCTGGTCCTTGGGAGGCTGTCTACTAGCCCTTTCTGGCTCCTTTTCAATGTATCTACTTGCCGACTGATTCATGGGCATATGGTTCCTTCTTTCGGTGTTGTCCTGTATCTCTTGTTATTTCCTGGGCTCCTCAAAGGTTACCCTCTTGGCCGGGGTCTCTTGTGTCATGCTAGATGAGGGAGTCCCATTCAGAACCCTGAAAAAGGTGTGCCTTACAGCAGGAACCTTGAGTAATTAGAAGGTCGACAAACTAATTTTGACCTTCTTGAACTCTTCCGCCACATATTCACCCATTTGCTTGATTTTAGAGCTAAAAGTTTGGCCTATGGGAGAACTAGGGGTTTGAATCTTGGTTTTCCCAGGCAGATTTTGGGGTTGGCTCTGAGGCTGACCTTGCGATTGGTTTTGGGATTGGTTCTTATTGAGATATTGGGTGGGTATATGAGGGAGCCCCGGGTTATTGCTAGCATTTGGATCAGGCAGGGTGGCGAAGTTGTTTGGTGGGGTAGAAGTTGTGAAGGGTCCACCGGCTTGTCTATTCCTAAGGAAATAGGGACTTGACCATTGATGGAACATGTGGACCTCATCCACAAATGGCTCTTCTTCATCCACCAGACCGTTATCTACCGAATCAAAAAGCTGAGCTAAGGCTAATTCATTACTTACCTCTTGCGCTTTCTCATCCTCAATAGGGGTGGGCTTGGCTTCGGGTTCATTACGGTTGCCTCGGGGAAACGGTGCCTGATTGACCACCAGACATGAGGAATCGTAGGGCTCTGATGGGACGATGTCCCTGCAGTTGGCATTATCGACTACATTTTGTACCTCCACTTGGAAGATTTTAGCAGCTGTCTGGAACTCAGGGCAGTCCAGCTCAGAATGCCTACTGGTTTTGTGAAGTCGGCACCATCCGGACAAAGCTGCCTCAGCCAGATACACACCGCTAGATGTTTTGTCATTGCCCGCTAGTTGATCGAATGGCGTGGGGACACCGCCGTTGTTGGGCCTGGTGTTCTATGTGCGATTTTGCCTCTGAGAAGGCCTCTTTTCTGCATTTTGATTGGAGTTCTGCCCTCTCTCATAATTCTGCCCTGAGGAGGTGTCTGCGTCCCGATTATCTCTGTTGTCTCTATTGTCTCGAGACTCTCGACTATCCCTGTTGAGGTTGGCCTGAAAATTGCACTAGGAGGACTGCAACTGGTTATTCTGGTTCTTCAGATGTGTCATCTCTGTGGACATCTTCTTGATCATCTCGGTCAGCTCCTCCAGCTTATCCTTCTCGGCTACACCTCCAGGCGATGGGGCCGGATTTCAGAGAAAAGCAGGCAGGGCTGCCGGCTGATTCTGATATGCTGGAGAAAAGTTCGGTCCCGACAAGTACAACGGTGCCTGGGGCTGTTGGGAATATGCTTGCTGCTACGGAGCTATATGGGAATAGCTATACTACTACTAGGGCTGCAAATAAGATGTTGCGGGAGGCGCATAATTCAACGGTTGCCCCGGATGCAGCACCATAGGCAATTGTGGCACCTGGTTCATGAGAGGAGTTTGGTGAGCAAACGCTTGATTGAGCCCCTAAATTTGTATTGGGTGGGCGATGGGCCCCAAAAAGGGCAGCGGGCTAGAGATATTTTGTCCCAAGTCTGCACTTGCAATGACGGCTTCTGCATAGGCGGTCAGTAAGGTAGCAGGCGGCGGGCGCATCCTTTTTACCAGTGCCATCGTGAAGTTATCCAGGGCCGCGTAGTAGACTGGTAGAGCAGCCACATCATTATGGAGGTTCGGATCCTGAAACCTCATGTGAGCCCGATGGAAGCAATTATTGAAGGAGCCAATAGGTTCGTTGACCTCCCTTCTAATGGACATGAACTGCTGGTAAAGGTCCGCGGGGTTGACAGGGATCTTGTACTTCTGCAGGAAGGCATTCTTCATTAGGTTCCACGAGGTGATTGATCCCTGTGGTAGATTGATGTACTAGTAGAAGGCCTCTTCTCCCAACGAATGCAGAAAGAGGCGACACGCCACGTCCTCGTGACCCACCTGCATTTCGGTAATCGTCGTTTTGAATATCTTGATATGCTCTTCGGCTGTTCTTTGCATGTCGCGGGGATGGAACTTCAAACAAAAGCCCTCTGGATTCTTGGGCATATCATTGTAAACAACAAAGTGTATCGGTGAAGGGTTATGTGCAAGCCAAGCCATGGGGGGAGGCAGAGGTGGCACTTGTTGTTGGAGAATAGGGATTTGGGGCTGTATTAGCAATACAACCACAATATGGGGCTGCCCTTGAGCTATGGCTGCCTGGACTGTGCTTTGGGCTGAAAGGGTCGGGAGAGGAGCGAACCCCTAGCTGCCGGAGGGAAGATGTGCAAATGTTGTTTGAGGCAGTTGGGTGGAAAATGAAGGCCAGCCAAATGAAGGTGGGGGTGAAATGGAGGCGGATGGAGTAGAGGAAGAGGAAGAGGCGAAGCTGCTTCTTTGTGCTCGTTTTTCCCTCATGGGAGGCTGCAATTCTTCAAATTCTCCCTTATTTGGTGCTGATCGTAGGATTCTTTGAAACCTTTCCAAGGAGAATGATCTGATCTGATCCAGCTTCGCTTTATCCCGTAGCTTAGTATTCTGATCGTTGCCCTCCTTCTAGCGCCAGTTCTGTTGATGTGTTTTTTATGCACTTTTCAACATAGGCAGTGCATAGGTGCACTACCTCTCTTGAAAGACAATCTTCCATAATCGAGTTGCAGAACACTATCCTAAGGTCTCTCGGATGTCAGGTCATGACAGTACTTAGATACCTCAGTAGTTTGATGTGATTTGCTGGAATCACAAGATGACCTTATAGAAATACAAAGTGTGGAAGCAAAGCATGAAGTTGGATCTTTGAAAAGGAGTTCTTAGTATGAAAGCAGTTATGTGTTGGCTATAGGTTCAAATAGCAGTCTCAAACTCCATCTGGTTGTTAGATTTGGCTTTATAATGTGCAATGAACTTTGGAATTGTTCAGTTTCTAAAGAAAAGTGGAAAAGAGCGAAGGGGAAGAAAAGTTCCTAAGCCTAAAGCTTGCTACGAACAGTGATAATGGAGTTCCTGCAATGGACAATTCCTTAAAACAATATCCCACTTAACCAGAGATTTCATAGTATCATAGAAATTGTGCTATCTTCTAAGGGCTGCAGATTTTTATCCTTCATCCACCACATACATGCATGAACTAAAGATAAGTGTTTGGGAAGCTTTAATCAAGTCCAAGCTAACTTTGCACAGCTGTCTACCTTCAGCAAACAGTAAAAAGTATGGACTAAGGGATCATCAACAAAACAGGAATCTTCACAATCAGCCAACAGCATTCCTAAGATTATCCAAATAACATGAACAACTAACTAAATAGCAAAGAGATCTAAGCTAAGCATATGAAATTGGAGAAGTGAATCAAATGACATGAGAGAAAACAAGGAAATGCACCAAATCAATGCTATTTCTTATAAATTTCTGCAGCATGTCTTTACAACAACTCAACTCTCACTTTTGCAAATGAGGGGAGTGCTCTATTTATAGTTTTCCAAAATTCAAATGAATGGCCAAGATTCATTTCCATTGGGTGGCCAAGATTCATTACAAAATAGGGTTTCACCTACCCCCAAATAGATTTATAATTTTAAAACATTCTTTGTCTTTTCCCTATTTCGTCATCTAGTGGATGACACTATTGCTTTTTTGTCCTATAGCTAATTGTTGTTTCTTTGGCTGTAGCTACTCTTCTGAGAGGTCTTCTTCCTTGGCTGGGCTGTCTTGTTGCTCCTCGGAGGCTGTGTGTTCAATATGCTTGAGGATTACAGCCCGGAGCTTGTCTACCTCGAGGATTTTGCATCTCAATGCCTGGTAGCTCCATTCTTTGGCATTCTCTTCCAGCTGCTTAAAGTCCTCATCATACTTTGAGCTCTGATCTCTAAACAGCTCTGATCTATCGAAGGCACAGGCAGCGAAACTTAGGAAGTCCGTTCTGATATCTCCGGCTGTCTCGTCCTTCATCTTTTCCTCAAAGTATGGCCTGACCTTTTCTGCATCTAATTGCACTGTGGGCATATCATGGCCCATTATCAGCTTAAGGTACTCGGTGCATTCTGCCCCAGATTTCTTTGATCCATGCGATATCCGGATACACCCTGCTCTAGATCTATTCCATCCTCTCGTTTCAGATGATGAGGTCTTTGTGCCACACGTTCACCAACCAGTGATCCTCCTTCTTCAGTCCTAGCTTTTCTTCCCACGTGCTTTCTGGCATTTGAAGGATGGCTTCAACCTTTGGGAAGGTGGAGTCGTAGATCGCAGGGAAGTTGGTGCAAAGCTTCTTCGTGCTTTCCAAGGATTGAACCACGTCCATGAACTTATTGGCTATCTGCACAGCCAAGCCGATTCCTACGTTTCCGACGCTCGCAACCTGCTGGAATCAATCCTCAGTGGTCCTCTCCAAGTTTTTCCTCCTCTCCAGCTTATCTATCTGTTCCTTGGAGAGCAGCTATGGCGCGGCTATAGAGGTAGTGGGGAGGTCATCTATTGAAGACCACTGCTGAATATAGTCAGTTAGGGCAGCAACCTGCGCCTTTAGCTCGTCCTTGGTGATCTTGTCCTATTTAATTAGATGCACCACCGTTGCCATCGACTCCTCGAGGTGCTCGACCTTCTATTCCCTGGTTGTTGTCCCCAGGTCAATAGTGGAGATGTTGTAGCTAACTCCGGCCTAGCCAATAGTTGGCATTGCTACATGTGCTGCCCAGGAGCCGGAAGCGTCCATGGTTATCCTCGAACGGACCTTAGGCTTCTTCTCCTTCTTTGTTGTGGCTAGAGATCGAGCCAAGATGGCTTCCAATCTCGACCTTGGGTCTATCGGAACTAGGGTTGCTCTTTCAAGCTGCTTTTCCAACTAGTCGGGCATGCAGACTTGTCTCTGGGTGCATCATGGCTGCCTTCACCCTTCTCCGTTAACTGTAAGATCTCTGCCTCTTCCTCCTTTTGGGCTTCTCCCTTTCCTTTGGCAGCATCCTCTTCTTCTTTGTTGGAGTCACGATAAAACACGAGGCTTTTGACGGGCAGCTTGGTGGATAATATCTAGGTGGGATCTTCTTCTTTTGATGCCCCTTCTTCTTTCTTCTCCTTAGCAGCCTCAGGTTTGGGGCTTTTCACAATATGGGTCTCATCCTTAGATAAATTCTTTTCAGGCTGCCCCTCTTCACCACGTGGCGACTGTTCTACCTCTTCTCCAACATCCTTTGGTTGCTGAGCCGACTCTTCCTCGATATCCTCATCAAATGTCTGAACAATTTCCTTATCACCCTAGCCCTCCTCTCCATCCCTGCTCTCGGAGGAGCCCATCTCCTCTTCCTCGTAGGAAACCTTATTGATGGTTCTATGCTCATATTCAGGTTGCTCATAATAATCATCGCCCTCCTCTTCGATAGGCTTCGAAGCCTCCTGTTCCAGCTCCTCCAACTCTTTGGAAATCTGCATTGTAGCCTCCATGGCCGGCAGACCTATTAGTGGTTGCGAAGGCTGAGCTGTTGTGAGGGCTTGGGCAAGGGCCGCTTGGAGAGCAGGGTCCATTAGGATCTGTGAGAGCTCAGGAGGAAGACTCTGTAAGTGCCGCGTAATAGCCTTGGGTACAGTGGAAAGGGGAACCGGCGTTGCTATTGTTGCCAGAGGCAGGGAGGTAATGGGTGACATGGCAACAGCAAAGGAAGGGGAAGTGGTCATGCTAGAGGAGGAGTTGATATTGATTATGGACCCAGCTGGGGGCGAGGTGGCAAGGTGGACAGAAATTTCCACTGCCTGTGGAGATGAGGCGACTGCAGCCTGAGAGGAGGGTAGCACACTAGTTGGGGGAGGAAGGAGCAAGGGAGGCTACGCCTCTGTTGTGATCACCATCCTCTTGAGCTTCTTGGGAGATGAGCCTCCCGTGTCCTTCGTTGCTTGTTCTTTGGGGTCCTCGGACTGTGTTGTTTCTGCTTCCTTCCTTTTTTGGGACCTGGTGATGGGGGGAGACTTGGAAGTCTCATCAGCTGATGGGGAGGCGGCAACGTCCTCCGTGGCACTTGGCTCGCTCTTGAGTGCTTCATATGTTAAAGTCTCCCCCTATTGTTTTAGTTGTGCCACTTGCCCATCAACCCACTCCTTAGTGCGAGCTATAATTGACTTCATGATAGTATCTAGGTCCTCGACCTCTTGCTCATCCCAGTTGATGGAGGGGATTGCCAAGTCGACAACCGCAGGGTACCTCGGGTGCACAAGGGTGGACTCATCCTCTTCAAGTTGGTCTGACACCGGAAACAGCTGCACTCTCCTCAAAAACTACATGGTCATGCACATGTAGTGTCTCATGCGAACCTCCTTGTCATCTTTACAATCTGCCCAGAAATCTAAGACATGGTACATGTGGGTTAATGCCGGTCCTAGCGCCTTCCTGACATGTCCGTGTGGGTCCATTCGTGGGCGAGCCGTGTACCATTCAAAATTGTATTTTTTGAGCTCCTTCTCTGAGTTGCCAGCACAGTAAGATGTTTGTAGTCGATATAGGCCTTGGCCGAGGGTCATGGGATAAGGGATCCTTGCTACATGCTTCTGGCCGAAGACCATCTGAATGTGTTGGAGCTACCGGGAGAGCTCTAGGAGAATGATCCGGTCGTTAGGGTATCTTGGCAACTTGTTTGGCTGTTTCGTGAACCTCTAGGCACGGATGTAGGTGAACTTGGGGAATTGAATGTATAAGAAGGCATACTCCTTCAAGAGTGCCCTGGCACTGTGGGATACCCTTCTCTCAAAGTCCCCGGCTATCAATCTGATAATGTGGCCTATGAAGGCATCATTGACTTGGCAGTACTCCTTTTTGAAGTAGCGGTATTAGAGCTAAGAGTATCGGTCAAAAGGCTTGAGCCCTCGTTTGTGATCTTGATCCAACGCCATAAAGAGCCCACTATACTACCTCTGATCTGCCAAGGAGTACATGAGGTACGAGTTCATGTAGAACTTGGAGCTTTTCTTGACATTTACGAACTGCTCGCGGAAACAGTTACTGATGATGCCTCCCTAGTCGAATGAGATCTTAGTTTTTACGTCCTCATTCCCTCGTATGATCTGTTCAACGTAGTAAACCATCCACTCTTGGAAGTAGGTAGCTGTCAGGAGACCCATGACCCTGCTTAGCATAGTCACTAAGTCATGATAATCCTCATGGAAGTCACTGTGGAACAGCTCTTGGGGAACCTTTGCAACGCTGCCCCGCTTCTCCTTTAACCAGTAAATGTTAATTAACTTCTTGTAGCCCAATGGATTGGCATCCCATGCCGCCTGACACTGCTCCAACGTGGGGATCTGCATATGTGGGAATGTGGGAATGTGGAAGGTTTTTGTGATTCCTTCCGGAGACATGTCGGTGAGGATATACCCCTCCTTGTCCATGATTGTTCTGGTATTCGTCTGGTAGGCTTCTAGGCAAGCCATTACTAATTCAGGTGCTATCAGAGATGGGGGGAAGCCGGCAGCTTTGGCGATTCCACTTTGGCGTATCAACCTGGCGTTCTTAGTTTTAGGGTCGACCTTGACCCTCTGGGTGAACTCATCTATGTCCACCTGGGCAATATTGGTGTCTGAGATCTCTTACCAATCAATCAAGACCTTTGACTAGAGTGGTTCACCTTGAAATTGGAACTTCATCTGAACCTTATCCTCCTTTCCACGAGTGGCCCTTCCGGATTTCTTGCCCTTGTCCTTTTTGGCGGAGGCCCCTGAAGTTCATGTAGCCGATTCCATATATCCTGCAAATAAAGGGCGAAGTCAACACAACAAAACACCAATAACGTTAATGTTAGTTTGCATTGTGAGCATATCATCTAAATAACCATTCAAATACATCATAAATTTAATCCTCAGATGATATCGATTTCATTTTAGGGCATTTGGACAATCCAGGCCCGGAGGGCCGGACTTCCCTTGCAGGAATGCTGTCAGGGAGGGGAAACATGACCGAAAGTTCCCAGAGACCCCCGTTGGTCAGATTTTGATGTTTTAAGAGCCCGAGATCGAGAATGGCGTGATTTAGAACGTGGGTCGAAGTCAGATTCTCAATTTGAATTGGTTTGGATTGATTTGAGGAGCTCCAGAGATTCCAGGCCGAGAAGCTGTTAAGGGGCGGCCGTTGGAGACGTTGAACAGCGGACGGAAGTCCGGTGGTGGAAGTCCGAAGGCCGGAGTCCGGGGGGAAAAAAGATGGCTGACACAGAAGTTATGATATTTAGGCCAGGCGGAAATTAGAAACCCGAGGCCCGAAGGCGAGAAGGACGCTAAGTTGTTCATCGCCGAGATATTCACAATGGCTTGAACGGCGGTGGCGAAGGGGACTCCGAGACCCGGTGGCTGGAAAGATAGCAAATGATGGCCGCCGAAAGATATGTACATCATTGAGCGGTGACGACGAGGAAACGCCCGGGGTCCGGCATCCCAGGAGGAGGCAAGGCAACGGCCGCCATGTGAATTTTGCGTCGACTTAAACGGCGGCGGCGGCGGGGAGTCCGAAACCCGGCAACCGAAAAGATGCGCGGAGTAGGCCGCCATGAGGTTTGGCCTGGATCGGGCGACGGCGGCGGTGAAGAGATCCCTGGGGCCCAAAGGTTGGACAACCGGCAGGGTTCCGCCGTGAATGACGGTGGAACCGTCACGGAGTTTCGGAGACGGAACTCCGAACGACCGGGCCCGGAGGGTCCCGGGGCATGGCAAATCCTAGGCAGAATATGAACGGACAAAGGAAGCCCAGGATCCGAAGGGTAGGCGGCTGGATGGCCTAGGCAGCTTGGTTAGATTTGACGGGGCGAAATTCATCAGGCCCTCCGGGGACAGAATCCCAATGACCCGGGCCCGAGGGCGCCAGTCACCCTGCGCGAAGAACAGCCGCGCAATGGGCGAGCTCTGGATCGATAGGGAGGGCCATTGCGATGGGTTTAGGGAATTTCTAAAACGTGGGTTTGGAGCGCGATGGGGTGCCCTTCAATTTCATGCAATTTAATTATTTGTTCAATTCATTTTAAACCCCCAAAATGATCAAAAATGATTAGTGGGAAAATTAGGATGGCCTACCTCAAAAACACTAGGCGGGGAAGCACGAAATTCATCGGGAATCGACGGAGTGATGTTGACGCGGTTGATCGTGACAATGCTGATTGTAGTGGGCTCCAGATGATCACTTTATCAACTCGCTCAAATTCGCCAAGTGAAAATGAAATTGGCGGATTATGCATTATATACCCTATCGGTCATTAATGCGAGCATTAATTGCACATACAGTCGTGCCAAAAGGTTGATGAGATTCAAATTTGAGTCGGCGGCGGCGGCAGAGACTCTGGGATCCGGCAGGCGGGAAGCCGCGCAACGACGGCCGCCGTGAGAATTTGTGATGACTTCGAACGGCGGCGGCGAACAGCATTTCGGGACCCAGAGGGCGAGGTGCCGACGGAAGATTGGTGCCAAGGGACTTCGCTTTGCATTTGAACGGCGGTGGCGAGCAACACCCGGGGGCCTAAGGGGCGGGCGGCCGACCGAGGATCGCCGTCGTGGACGGCGATCCCGAGATAGAAGTTCGAATGCGGACTTCCGGTGCTCGGGGCCCAAAGGAGTAGGGGTCAGTTGGGAAATCCCCGATGACTTCTGAATGGAAGATGGCAGGGCAGGCCCCGGAGGGCGGAAAGATGCCGGGGGAACGCCGCGATGGGCGGCAAACACAAGGGGGAAGCCCGACAAGGGAACCCCGGAGGCCCAGGCCTGGAGGGGCCCAGGACCGCCCCAGAGCCCGAAAGGCCCAACGAACCCACGAGGCCCCGGAGGGCAGCAAAAACCAAAAAGGAGCCACGGTCGATTTTTAGGATGAAACCTTGGAGTAGTATCGACCATGCAGAACGTCAAAAAAGAGGGGCATGCAAAATGAGGCGGCCCCAAAAGACCCGACAAGGTGAAAGAAAAGAGGGTCCCCATTCCGAACGGGGCGTGTGTGCTGAGGGCACAATAGTTTCAGCCGTCCATCTTTGTTTGACAAGTAGTGTAGCCTTTAATAATATTTCTTATGCAGAGTACTGTATTTGTGCTTTTTCTTTTCCTAGGGCATTGATCATATTTTCATGTCAGACCTTACTCAAGCATCATTCTTTCTATTGCTTTTGAGATATCTGAATTTTTGTAGGTTGAATTCCTTTTGATTCAATACTAAGATTCTAAAACCTAAATAAAATTTTGTTACTCATCACCCTTCAGTCTAAGAATCTTGCAAATTGCATTTCATTTGATTTTATCTAGAGTACAAACCCATGTGTTCCAAGCTGAGCCATATATTATTAATGGCATTGTATAACGATGTTTAAATTTAAACAATGTAGTGAATGGTCTGAATCAGTCATTTTTCCATTCCAGAGGCCCAACTTTCAATAGTGTTGGCTAAGAACTTGTGTTTCCACTTCAATGAGATCTCCCTAAGCTCATTCATGGCACCTAAGGCCTCAAAGATTCATCTAAATGTAGCAACATTGAAATTTGCATGTTTCAGTGATTGATATGGGGAATTATGTGATGCAATTTCACTTTCAATTTGTGAGGTAAGGCACTAATCTAGTACATATCACTTGTTGCAAGTTTGAAAACTATATAGGTAAGTGACCATGTCATCCAACATGCATTTCCCATATCTACTATTTCCAATCTCAAATCCATTGATTGTAGCCTCATAATCTTAGAAGAATGAATTTCTTTATTATCTCTACCATGTGGATATCTCAAACCAGTAGCTGAAAGCTTCCCTTTAATTGCACCATCTATTTGTCTACCATCCTGCTCTGCATTTGGCTGAATCTGCACTTTGAATATTTTTGTAGACCATGCTTTATTTTATTTGTTAATTCTCACTTCATCATGATATGAATAGTGGTAGAATGCTACACAAAGATTGTAGAAATATGTTTTACACCTGTTAATTGCATTGAAATCTCTTTATTCGCAGGTACATTGACTAGCAAAGATTGTAGAAATCGGCTTTACACCTACTAATTGCATTAAAGTCTTTGTGTGTGGCCTCTACATGAGAGTTTCTGAGAACCTTCAACACATTTATTTTGTCCATATGCTAGGTTAGGCTTAGCATTGAATTCTCACATGCGCTATTTGCAATGCTTGAAAATCTCGAAGGTCTTAACAAACTCACTTCATTTGCTTTCTGCCTTTAATTCCAAGCCATTCCATGATGCATATATGTTGCAATCCCCACAAATTTCTAATATGATTTGCATACATTGTTGAGATTGACATTCCATTTGTACAAATCTCTCCATGTTGGATCAGACAAAAGTCCACACAAGTAGAATGATTCACACCTCTCTATGCACCGATTTAATGAATCTATGTTTTGCATTGTAAGGAGGAGGCTAGCGCGGGTTGTAGAATTTAGTATCACACTTTCTAAGAGAATTGAATTCAAATATTTGTAAACCTTTTCAATAAATTCATTCTTCACGTATCCCACAAAGAAAACATCTCCCTTAGACATTCTATCAAAAATTCAACGTTCCCTCTCCATTGTTTCTAAGAAGTTTATAAAACATAGCAGGAAAAGTCATTTATTTTAAAATTGTGGAAAGGAAAATTTAGTGCAGGTTCTATTTGTGGCAGGCATTGAATAAAAAAAAACCCATACTGCATTACAATCTTTATCCTTTGCTTGATGTTCATTTCCTTAAGTACGTGGACATTTGAGTTTCCATCATGCCTTCATTTGCAGATTGCATTTTCAATAAATTGTTATGTTTGTGTTGCTTACTGTGGGTGCGACCCAACCACTATTATTATTATTGTCAGACGAGAAAATATCAATGTTTTGTACTTTGTGAGATTTTCCTTTAAAATGCATCTTTTTAAATCAATCTTTGACTTTTTTACAATGTGAATCAAGTGCAAGACTCCAAAGTTAATGCAAAGGACGAGTAGAGAGGAAGTAGAGAGGGACAGTGAAAAGTGATAGAAATGCGTATGATTTGATTGTTGATTAAATAAACCATAAATACACCACTAGATAATCATTCTTTTATGTATGCAGCTTTTTCCCTTGTTGGTGGTGATTGATTTGTTTGGTATTTCAAACTATAAAGAGTGAATTCCATCTACTAATCTAGAATGTTAGTTGTTTAACAATGACAAATGATAGGTATACTCACATCTATTTGAAGCAAATCAAGTACACATCACATGTATAATCAACATCAATGATTGTACCTTATTAGCTATATACCCAGACTCCCCAAGTCCCCAAGCTTGTAACATCCATTTTAATTACAAGAAGGCTGCTATCATATCTAACAATTTGAATGTTAGACAACTACTTAGGCTCTCGCAGTCATGGTCAATAAAAGTTTTCTTTTTTTTTCCTAAATCAACTTTTTGATCTACCTTGAAAGGGACGCACACTTTATCAAATCTATTTTTTTTAGAGGTGTATAAAATCTGATTTTAGTGCTAGCTTTGTAATAGTCATAAAATCCTTGGAATAAATCTTATTGATGATTGTTTTGTAATGTTTGTAGGGTTGGCATCGAGAAACAACGATAGTTTCTCTCATGTAGGAATCAAATAATGACATATTTGAATTAGAAAGTGGGGACTTGAACTTGGAAAAAATAATTTTTTAATGCTTATTGCAATAACTTGAGGCATTCAATTTCTAATTTCATTTTCTATTTTAGAACAACTTTCTTTCAATTTGGATTTAAAATCAATCATTGTCTTGATCTTTTTGAAGTTGGTCTAAACTTGAATGTTAGAAACTGACTAGTCTTTACTTTTGGGCTAAAAATTTTGAACAAGCAACTTCACACTTGATATTTGTGTTTTAAAATGAACTCATCATTGCTTTGGGATTTGAAATGAACATGTATCTTTTAAGCTTTGTAATATTTTTTGCAAAATAATCTCATCTAAAAAGGCATATGCACTTCTCTCATGCTTCATGGAAACCTTGAGAATCAAAAGTCTTTTTGATGACATTAAGTTGCATAAAATATTTCATTCACACTTCGTTTTGGGTTTAAAATTGAACAAAATCTTGTGCGAGTGTGAGTAAGCTTATTGTATGTGTTCTCCCTTTATTTCTAAACAAGGGTCAATCGAACTATGAATAAAATTATTCACTTTTGTCTATCTTAGAGGTCCTACCTTGGGGAAGAAGTACTCACCCAAGGGAATGACTCAACCGGTAACACTCTAAAGCCAAGAGTATTTCCAACTGGGATATAAATGTGGGTATTGGAGTAAATGCCAGTATCACATGGTTGGCTCCGATGAGATAGATCTAAAAAAGGACTCTCGCTGTATGGGTCAATCTCCATGAATAGAAAGTCTGAACTAAAACCATTATTTTTAGTAACCAACCACTCCATCCAATGAGTTTATCAAAGTGGTGCATTGGAACTTAGATTCCAAGAAGTTACTTGCCATGTCTAATCTTGGTTAAAGTATAGAGGTTAAGACTTCATTCTTAACATACCTTTATACTATCTCCTTGGTTTCATGTAAAATCATCTCTTCTACTATGAATGGTATGAGGCAAGCCCACAAATAAAAATTTACCAATTGAGCTAGGATGTTATATTTCTTGTGAGTCAGTTTGAAAACACAGTGCTTTGATCGAAAACATTAGAAAACCAACATTCAACATGAGCATCAAATCTCAAACCCTTTAGGAGAAGAAAATATCCTTGAATGAATTCACATGCTATTGCTTTCCCTTGGGATTTTATCATTAGAGGCTTCTAATCATTTGGATTTCATCTCAATTTGCTCCTACTAAGGTCAACATTAGGAAACCTTTGCCTTGATTTCCTTGATTTTTGCATAATACATTTTGTGGGATGAAATAAAATTAGGACATTGGACATTCAATTGAAAACCTAATCAATAGGTGTTTTTGATAAAAAGAATCCATCAAGCAAAGATTAAATCAATTAGACCCCACATATATGCTTGGCATCTTTTGGTCATATGGTTTTCATGCAAACATTGATCTTTTGATTTTGAATTACTTTTAGAGAAAGGCATGTTCTTCACTATCTTGGTCTCAGAAACAAGTCCTTACTAGGTTCAATTAGAATCAAATCAAACATTTCACCCATCCCAATCATCTATCAAAATCCCATCCCACCAAACAACTTTAGAGCTTTGGAAACATCATTAACTAGACTTGAGTACATCCTTAAAACAAATCAAAATCATTTGTTTAGTTAGGTGTGTGGGAATGCATCCTTTCTCATACATTTAATTAAATCAGCAATCCTTTTAACAAATTCATCCTTAGATCACATCTAACATCTTAGGGTTTACAAGTTCATTATCCAAATCAAACAATTAAAATCAAGACCTAAGTCTAGCATTGGTACAAAGTCCCTAAACGTTCAACACTCATATCATTGACCCCTTTCATCATTCATCTCATCAATGGTCCTAAACACCTTAGAGGTCACTTTTTCAACAAGGTCAAAACACAAGAGGGACATGGAATATAAACTTTATCCATACAACATGAGTAATCCAAGTCAACCAAACTATCAAAGCCTTACGATGCCAATTGATTTTCAAAACTTGCATTTATACAATCCATACATGGGATCATTATCTCCTACAAACCTCAATGGTACAACAAATGTGATTCTACCTAATCTAAATCTTGGAACACCTTTTCTAATGGTAGATTTAAATCAAAGTCCAAACTTAAAATTATATCCACCAAACAATCAATGCATGAGCCTTCAAACGAACAATGTCATCTCATCAAATCCCAACATGCCAAATGTGAATGTACCAAGTACAACTCTACCAAACATGAATCCGGAAAAAAATGGGATAAATATGTTTGTGAATCATAAAAATGTTGTTCAAATTCCAAACAATATGTTAACAATTCCATGTATTAATCCAAGTCAAGGTAACACCATGCAAGATCCAAGTTACCTAAAACAAGGCAATGTGATTCCCAACATCAACAATGTTCAATTTCAACCTATCATGCCAAATTTGAACATCATCCCAAATTAGAACATTGTCCAAAATCAATTTGTCCATGATCCCATTCAAAAACCACAAGTATTCATCCCAAATCTACTTGAACAAAAACCAAATCAACTATATCAAGGGAGTCAAGATCGAAATCAAGATCAAATTTGGTGAGATCAAATTGCTACACTTACCAAAATAGTTGAGTCATTGTGCCAAGAGACATCTCCACCACCATTACCCATATCAACATCATTCCTTGGTTTAGGGCTTCCCCCTTTACCTAGCACCAATCACTCTATCCAAATCAATCCACCTAACACCAATCAATCCATCATATCAAATCCTTTTAATATACCATCGACATCACACCAACAAATAGTATCTAATCAAATGACAACATCAATCCCGACAAATAAAAATATGGTCTCATAAGGATCTATCACCTCAATCATTCTGACCATTCCTATCACCTCGATCACTCCAACCACCCCTATCACACCCATCATATCTTAAACCCTCACGATCACTCAAAATGTATCTTAATGACTTGCCACTACATCCAAAATGATTCTGAATCCACCACCACTACCACCTAAACCTAACACAGCAAGACAACATAACATTGCACTAAAAGCTCACCAGGCCTACCAAAAGGCCATCCAACAATATCTAGCCATGCAACAAGTAACACAAGCTCAACAAGTGCAAAAAGCCTCTCAAGTTGTCCAAGCGTCTCAAGCTACCCAACAAACACAAGCAAAAACATGAAAAATGATAACTATTGGGGATAACGATGAACATTCAACCATTGGTGATAGCATTGACAATCTCCCCACCACAATTGCTGAAAAAAATGATCAAGATCTATTCATCAAAGAGCACATTGAAGATGTTTCTATCACATTTGAAGATCAAATCAACATAGGTCAAGAGTCACTTTTTCAATCATGATCAAAATCCACCAACAATACTCAACAATGATCCAATTCAAGAAATGTCAACGTCACTTGACCCTATGGTTGAAGACATTCACAATCTCTTTGCCACAATTGTTGAAAACAATGTTCAAGATCTCCCAATTAAGGAGCAAATTGAAAATGTTTTTACCCCATCCAATGATCAACTCACCATACATCAAGAGCCACTTTTTATAAATCTATTTCAAGGAGTTGGAATTATTTGATTCTATTGACATAATGCACAATTCATCGACTAATGATCATATTGAAAATGTCTCTACATTGCCTTATAAGTTAGAGGACATATCTCAAAATTTTATTCCAAAGCAAGATCAAAAAATTTCACCAAAGTCTAACAATGGTCCTTTCCAAGACATGTTGACATCCTTTGACCTCATGGTTACAGATACTGAAGGAACCTTGAACTTGACACTTGAAGATATTGAACCACTTACCATGTCTAATGATGACATCCAAAACCCTTTCTAAGGAATCCATCCTATAAAACTGACCCATGTCAAGAACTTGATCCAAAGCATGTTGAAAGCAACTCTAAAATCATACAAGATCAAGAATTTGTATCTTCAAGATACTACAATAATCTAATGGAAACTGTCCTATCTATGCAAGATGATCATATCCATGTGGCACATAATCCTCCATCTACCTATGAGATGCTTTTTGCAGATGGACATGTAGATGATCTTCATTCAGAATAGGATTCCTTTACTCTTGATATTATTACACAAAAAGAGCAGGTTATTGATTCTTATAGCCAAATAGAGTTGTCAACATCGGGATCAGATATATCCAAAATATAGACTAAAGACATCATGTATGAATATATCCAACATTATCCATTCAAGGAAACAAGTCAGACAAAATAAGACATTCCAAAGTTAATAGAGCAACACATCAAAATAACATCATCTGCAGTGGTCATTTATCAAAGAATTTATTCTAAACAAGAGCTCTTGGAATAGGAAGAATCAAAGCATGAAGGTACTACTTCCACAATACTAGGGGCAACTATGTCTCAAGCAAATGTCAACATAGAGAGCACGAAGAATCCTTATGATGAACCCAATGCTAATACTACAACCAGTCGTATCATGAATCTTCATCCACCCATCACCCCATCCATGAATTGGGACCAACGTCAAAAGAAAGATATGAATCAAAGCATGAGGAACATTATCAAAGAAAAAGAAGTTGAGAAGCATAAAGGACAAATCAAATACACATGGATACCAAAACATATAAAGAAAGATTATCCCTATCAAACTCCATTAGTCAAAGAAACTATGGGGAAAAATAAAAAAGGGAAAAGTATCCATCAAAGATGTCCACAAAAGAAAAAGAAGGATTTTCAAGTGATGTACAAAGTGTATCAAGCAGTTGGTCCTAATGCCATGCACACTTCCGTGTCCACCCATCATTGCTCATCTTCCCAAGTTTGGAGAGTTAAAGGTTCCAAACTATCAAACAATCCATCTCTTATCTCTAAACACACTCCATCCACACCTCCACGCATGATATCCAGTTCTTACATTGACCATGTATTGGCAATGACCCTTCATCATAAGGATTTAGAAGGTACTCTATCACGATGTGTGCACAAAGACAAAGTCAAATCCGATATCAATAAAGCAAATCAAGAATCCCAAAAGTTTCATTCAAGTGCACGTATCTTAGCAAAGCAACTCCTTCAAGCAGGATATCAATGGCACATTATGACAGGGGAATCTACATCAACAACACCTGGTGATTCAGCATGAGTTTAAAATCTTTTGAAAAAAACAAAAAAATCAAAAAATATGAAAATCCAAAAAAATTAGAAAAATGATTGAAAATAGTAAAGATAAAATCATCCTCTAGTGAAAACCACATGGGCGGTGCTTTGGGCAGGTACCATGATGAAAACCTGGAAAACAGGCATCATGTGTAGAATTGAGCATCTACGTGTGCTAGTTTAGGTGGAAGCATCTCATCCCATCTATAATAAATATAGCATTCCATCTTATCCATAATAAATCCATCCATCCATGAGCCATTTATCTAATCCATTTTCATCCATCTGCATCCATTTTTCCAAGTTATCTTGATCTTGAACCATTTTGGTGCACACTTTATGCTTGCTTATGGTAAACATCTTGACATGGGTCATTTTTATTGATCCTATCCTATCCAACATTATCTGAGCCACGAAACATTATCCAAATAAGCTTTCTTTATCTGAACACCTTATCTTATCCATCCATCCATACACTTATCCAAGAATCCACCCATGACATTCCATACATTGCTAGACACTGATGGAAAATATTTACATCTTGCTTTAGGAATAAATCTTGATCTATATCCTCCAACTTATGTAGTGATCCAAACATTGGCAAACGTGAAACCAAATTGGTCAAAGCATTTGTGATCCAAAATCCAAATCACTAGCCCATGGCATATTTTGATGAGAAAATGTTCCTTATCAAGCTTTATCTTTCATTGAACATCAAGCCAAGCAATCACTATCAGTCGCATCTAATTTGCACATCGACATCACATCAAATCATTTGAAACAATTTGGTTCCAAACCAAGCTTCAACAATCCTGATCAATCAAATCCAATCAATCCATAATCTTGGGATATCCTTCCCAATCATTGTGTTACTTAACACTATCCTTGCATTGTTGTGCATCCTCAACAATGTTATCATCATCAATCCTAATTAATCAATCCTTGCATTGTTGTGCATCCTTAACAATGTTATCATCATCAATCATAATCAATCAAATCCTTGCATTGTTGTGTATCCTCAACAATGTTATCATCATCATCATTAATCCATCGATGTGATCAATCAACCTTAGCTTGGTTTTCAACAAAATCCTAAGCAAATCATTGATATCATCACACACATCCATATCCAAATTGTCAAATTCATGCAAAAATCCAAAAACATCAGAAAATCAAAGAAATTCAAAAACATTCAAAACATATCAAAATCCAAAAACAGGTCAAAATCATAAAAGCGTGAAAAACATTGGAATCCAAAATACGTCGTCTTTGAGCTTAAATGTAGGCAAGGCTAATCTTTGATCATCCCCCAAAACATCAAAATCCAAAAACATTCAAAAAATATCAAAATCCAAAAACATTCAAAAAACACAAAATCCAAAAACATTCATAAAATCTCACAAAATCCAAAAACATTTGAAAAATCAAAAATCAAAACATTTGAAAAATCCAAAAACCCAAAAAATAGCCTCAAAACATTCCAAAAACGTTAAAAAATCCAAATATTTGAAAAAATCCATCCATCCCAATTCGCTATCACCTGCAATAATCAATCATCCATAATAAGTCATCGTCACCTTCATCCTTTGGCAACACAAATAGAAACAAACCATAGCAATTAGCAAAAGCAAAATTCAAACGCAAAATGAAAATCAAAGCAACAAACTGTTAAATGGAAAATCAAACTCTTGATCACTTTCAAACATGTCAATCAACCTCATATCAATAGCCTATCAATCAACTTATCAACCCATCATCATCCTATACAATGCATGTCTTAGGATATATCGTTCTGACAATGGGCATCATTTTGGATATCACCTTGGATTCTTATCCTATCATTTGAAACAAATCCCTTTGGCTGAAGATATGAAGAACATTGGCTTGTTTGTGTACTTGATCTTTTCTTTTGATTTATCTTATTGTGCTCATTCCAAGAACCTCTTGATGATATCCAAACAAAGGATTTAGAGAGATAGGAATGGGGCAACAATCATTATCCTTTTGTCTGTTGTGCTTGTTGGACATTCTTATAAAATAACTTGGTGAGTACTTGCTTTGTTAGGTACATCCTAGCAAGGTTTCTGTATGTCAAGTGTGAACAAGAATACTCCTATTTGTTTGTCAATTCAAAGTCCATCGCACTAGGTACAACGCCATCTTGGTTCTTTATACCTTGATGCATTGTATCTACATGTGTAATCAAACATAAGGTAAGTAGCCCTTTTAAAATCCCAATCCTTGATAAGAAAATCATCATCATCCATTTCTCATCATCATCTCTCATAAAGTTGGCTTGTTGGATCCTCTTTTCATTATCTCATTTCTTCTTTCTTCTCTTCATGCTATCATAACATCACCAATAAATCCATCATGCATCCATCCTGCATCCACAAATCATCAGCATGCCACATATCATTCATATCATGCATAATAGGAAACATCGATCATTTCACATGCATTGCATTTGCATTATCATCATAGTATAGATCTGTTAGTCTAAGCATTTACATAAAACATCCATTGCATAATCATAGCATATCACATCATCCATCTCAACCATCTCATTTGCATCATCATCATACACATCCATATGTCCATCTTGAACCTCTTTGTCATGAGATCAACCCTCAAATTGAATATTTTTGCCCGATCTCTCGAGGGGGCAATGTACTAGTGTACTTCTTTCTGTTGGGGCATCCGAAAATAAATCATGATTTTTTTTTAATTTTGATCAGGATAAGATTATTCTTTGAACCAACGCAGCAAGTACATTGCTTCAAAGAGGGGAAAAATGTAGACATTCAAAATTAACATCATGCATTTAATTAGGTCATGTTCAATTGATTCATCAAGTAAACCAAGATCACATTCATTATCATTAAATAAATCAAATTCACATTCGTCCATTCATTAGGTAAATTAGGTTCATTTAATTTAATCTCAAAGGTCATTAATTTAAATTAAATAAATTAAATTTATTTAATTTAAGCCTATTATCATCCTTTTAATTAAATAAATCAAACCTTTATTTAATTAAATCTAAAATCACCTTTCATCTCCCTTTGATTTAATTTAAATCCAAATATTTAAGTCAAATGGGTCAAAATCACCTAAACATCATCTAAGCTAATCTAATCCTAATTAACCTAACCTAACCACCAATCACATCCTCTAGATTTTTCCACTTGCACCAATAAATCATTTTAATTCATTTATAAAATCAGCATTTTCCCTCAATAAAGAATTTTTTTGATAATATTCCTCAAGTTTGAATATAAAGACAAGTTCACTTGTCCCTTCCAACATGGCAATAACTTCTCTCTTTCATGTCCCCCTCTCAACATTTAATTCACAATTTCAAATTTGAATCTCCCCCTATTTGGCACATTGGCCAAAACTTGCACATTCCTCAACCTATCACAATGTGACAAGTGGCTTCATCTCATTTGTCAAATCACTATCACACATTGCTCTATTTTGAACTTTCTTCCAATTTGAAAATATATAAATGAAAGCTTCATCCTTCATCAAATCATCCACCAATCTTATGCAAAGTCACTCTCTTCAATTGAGAATTGATTTTGTCCACTTCACTCCATCTTCAAAGCATTTTATCATTTAGCTTATCAAAAAGGGGTTGGGAAAGGGCTATTTTCCACATCAAAATAGCACCAATCCCCCCATAAGATCAAGTGATTTCTTTGTTTTAGAATAGGAATAGTTATCTTTGTTTGTATTTTCTCATTGATTTCATCTTTTTCCTTGTTCTTTAACAATGCAAATAATTTTATGGGGGATTTTTATTCTAACCTTGCATTTTTAAGCTAACAATGTGATTTGTTTATTTTGATTCATGCAAGTTTGGATTTAGGGATCCATAGTTGCATTCCTCAATTTCCATCTGGAAATGATCACAAAACCAAACATTAGAATGGGGGAATGCACATTTCCTTTTGCATTCTTTACCATTAACCAACAAGGGGCAAGTAGGGACAAAAAGACTTAGTTTTTGCAATTTGAATGGTTGCTTTAAAAATGGCTTCAACAATTTCTCCCAAACAGAGGAAGTTCTTTAAGATAAATTCAATAGTAACTCTATCATTTGAAGGATGCAACCTCTGAGGTGCAAAAGAAGTTGAAGCTACTTAGTCTACTTTAATTGGCCCCTTGGATCTAAGAGTGTTTGCCTCAGGAATAGAAGGGTTAATTTCAAGGATTGTTCATGTTGATGTGTTGATAAATTTTCCATTAAAGTAGCCTACACAGCCACTATGGACAGCAACAATCACTATTTCACTAGAAAGGTACATCTGGTACAAGGTATCACCTTTTTCTTTCCAACCTATGCCCCATAGATTAACATCAATGAGAGAAGTGAAGACATCATATAGTTTTGGTTCGTCAAATTGTTTCAGATCCATTTCTTCTACAACAGTTTAAATGTACCCAACATGCACTACAATGCCAATAATATCAACAAAGTTGTTATCACTATATTTTTTTATTTCACTAACTGGCACAAAAGTAGTTTTTTTTTTTGGGACAAGAATCTCATCTTTAGATCATTTTATTGTTGGTTTTTTATCCAAAATAATCTCAAGATTACTATTTAATTTATTGAATCTTTTATTGGCTTCCTTAACCAATCCCCTTGATATTAAATAATTAAACCCCACCTCAACTCGAACATAATGTAATTCTACAATATCATCAAAACAAGTAATATGTATTTCTATCCCCTCCACATCTATAATGTCAAAACTAAATAGTTTCCCTTCACCTCTTTGTTTATGAAAATGATGCATCTCCCTAATATGTGCTACATGTCCTTTCACTATCCAAACATTTTGATAAATGTTCAAATATTTAATAGGGCTGACTTTGGAGGGTTGTTTTGTTTTTTAGGGGACACCTGCAGACCAAATTTAGGGGCACGTTTAGAAGGAGAAGGTGAGTCAGGCACCAACATTTTCTCTTCTTGTTGCTTGAACAAATACCTAGGGGTCCCAATAATTTGACAATTAGGCATAATTACAACTAAGTTGGATATGATTAAGGCCTTGGAAAAGAAGAAAAACAATGTATTGGAAAAATTATATGAGGAAAAAATAAAAGAGAGAATTTTTTAGCATAGACAACAAACAACGCAACCCACCTTGAATCTTGGATATTCCTACAAACATAGTCTTTAAACATACAAGGAACCCTATTTTCAAGGCACCTGTAAACAACATATCATTGCATTTGGAAGCCAAAGTTCATATTTGCAAATGGTGGCCATCAAAAAAGACAACCTTGTATCTCTCAACCTAGCCTTCATCACCACCAAGTTTTTTGAACAAAAAAAGTTGAAGGACCAGAGAGGAAACATCATCGACATTGATAGAACAAATTGCAAATGGATTCAAAGTTGGATCTTTCTTTGTAGCCTATAAACACAAGTGTAATCAAGAAAAATGCACATCATCGCACCAAATCGA
Organism: Sequoia sempervirens; assembly: GCA_007258455.2. Lineage (NCBI taxonomy): Eukaryota > Viridiplantae > Streptophyta > Pinopsida > Cupressales > Cupressaceae > Sequoia > Sequoia sempervirens. The sequence goes on from VDFB02086081.1 coordinate 362,015,730, forward strand.
TAAAACAAGCAAGGAAAATGAAGGTTGCAAAGAGATACATTATTATGTGCTCAAAAAGATCAATGCATGTCTACTTTCATATCTATATCCTCTTAAAGATCAGTGCATCTCTACTTTCATATCTATATCCTCTACTAGGTCCAGCTATATATGTATGCACCTAAATTCCAATCAAGCAGCAACAACAAGAAAGGTAGGAAACAATAAGAGTAAGCTTGTAGCAGGTACATCAAAAAAGGAAGGAAAAGTTATGGAATTAGAGTCTGTAGGTTGGTGGATGGCATCCTCATATCTAGACTCCACAACATCAGGTGTACAAGTTGACACCAAATAAATTTTTGGGGGCTCTGGAGACCCATACACGGACCCTGACTCTGCAAACATAGTTGTAGAATCCTTTAAAAGAAAGGAATCTTCTAACCATGGTTGACTCATTGACAACTCTATACCACAGTAAAAAATCAAATATTAATGTATTCCAATGTTCATTCAATACCAACTCGTGGAGAACTTAGAATGCATACAATCTTCTTGGTATATTTGTATAAATGCCTATATGCAAGCATTTGTATACATTGCTACTTGCTCATTCATCTTTCTTAATAGAAATAATGGAATATAGAACAACAAGAATAGAAATCCTTAAATACATATATGGGTTCAATTTTTCCTCTATTTAGACATTTTGGAAAACACAAATAAGCAGATATATATATCCATATGCACACATGTATCTATTTATCTATATATACAAAAATATATTTGAATGATAACATTTTCCATCCAAACAAATTAAGCATGTTAAAGATTACAAAATTTTAAAGATTACAAAAAAGTCCTTGTTATAAGAACAATAAAATACTTTGCCACAAGAAGCTTCAAATAGATGAGTAGAAAACAATATCATGAAAGTTATTGATAGTCAAATAGATGAGGGTAGAAGAATATCATGAAACATGTTAATAGAACACAACCAGTCTATGTAACAACTACCTTGTAAATTCTAGTTCCATAATTTTTTGTGCAATACTTATTCACCAATGAGTGACATTTACGAATATCTTTTGATGAAGAGACAAGCCCCACATTCTTATTGTCAACTATAGGAAACTCTTCTATATTTGAAGAATTTTACAATAGTTTTCTATCAAACCAACACCACAATGGTTATTTCAACAAACCAACCCAACCAATATATTTTCCCACACATTTTGCATTATACTTTCTCATAGACGTATATATATATATAGACATATATATGTACATTCATACATATACACATATATATACACATATACATATTATAGAGAAAAACACAAATTCTAACAGGATTATTAGGGAAACAGTGAAGAACCACACAAATTAAAATAGGAGGGATTGTATATGTATGGATATGTAGAAGGTTTCTTATCTGTTTGAAGTTTCCAATGTGATTTTCATCAGCGAAACCGTGAATAGGATTTTTTGTACTATAGTTGTTCCACAATTTTTGTGTTACTCTATAATATTTAATTCCACCCTATGCATGTCACATTTTATGCATACTGTGCAAGGAAGTACATTGATTAAGTTGCATTGTTGAAAGAGCCATTGCGGCTGCAATCTGATATTAAACTAGTAGGGACCAAACATCTGAGCCAGTGCTCTACTACGAAACTAACACAACAATGCCACTTTCAACAATGTAACCTAGTCAATATATTATCCTCACATAACTTTTTCCAAATGGACAACAGAAGGCACAAGCCACCATAATGAAGAGTTTCTTATGGCAAGAGTTGAAACAGATGAGAGAGAAAGAATACATATATATATATAACACTACAATGGTTGTTTGAACAATGCAACTTAATCAAAGTATGCTTTGCCACACTACAACATTTAATATTGCATTTACTTCATCGTCCCCCATTAGACAACAACAGAAGAATGCATTAACCCTCGTAGCAGCAAACACTTACCATTCACCTTCCGTGTATCAAGGTCACCACTTCAACAACCACCAAACCACGTAATATATGTATACATACATACATACACACACACATAGATATATATATATGTGTGCATCAACGTATACATATATGCACACATATACATATACATATACATATATATATACACATACATACACATATACATATATATATACATACATACATACATACATAAATATGTATATATATACACATATACATATATACATATGTAGACACATATCTACACTCTATGCATCTTTGGTGCCATACACATTTTGTATAATTATCCCTTTGAATCCCTCTAATTGATTTCACTTCAAATTCTTAGAAGGAGGACATTGTAGATTGTGAATGGCCACACAATTTATTCTTCCCTTTGCCTATATAAATTTGCAGATTCATTGAGCTGCCATGGTTTTCATTTTACTTTGATGCCCACCTTCTTTGTAGTCTACTAACAAATAGAAGAATTGTATAACAAAAGCTGCATTATCTGCCATTGAGTATTATAGAGTAAATGGGGAAATTGTAAGAGAACTATTAGTAAAACATGCATACATATATTTATCCATACATACATACATATAGACATGGAAATATACATGCACTGATCTTTTCAAAGACTTGAAAATACATTTTCCTTAATCATTCTATCCATGTGCTATGATGATGTGCATTTTCCTTGAATGCACTTGTTTAACAAAAAAATAAATATAGATATGCTTCCAATGCTAATAAATATAATGGAAGGAGAGAGATAAAATTACATCATATCTAGACCAATCTATATAACAGTTCACTTCCCAATTCATAATTCAAGCAGCATTATTCGACACTCAATATTATAGGCAAATACCAAAAGGATAAAATATCTAGATGAAAAATACATTTACTATATAACACCGAGAAAACTAATTTCATCCATATACAGTTGTATATGTATATGTATGTATATGTTTACATGTATATATGTATGCATATTTGCACATATTTGTATGTATATGTTTACATGTATATATGCATGGATATTTGTATATGTATATATACATATATATGTATACATGCATATATATGTCCATATGTTTGCATGTATATATATATGTGCATGTTTTACATGGGTATTTTTGGATAAATGATTAATTTATTGTTCATGATTTTTAGGCTCTCCTTATTGTTCCTTTTGATAGCTCAGGCTGGAGGGTTTTAACACTAGTGTGGTGGAAAACCTGTGAGAAAGTATATGTATATACACACATGTGTTCGTATATATATGTGTGTGTGTATGTATATAGGTATATATCTGTGTATATGTTTACATGTTTATATGTATGCATACATAGACATGCATATACACATGTATATCTACATGTATACATACGTATATATGTATACATATATATATATATGTCTATATGTTTACATGTATATATATCTCTATGTTTAGATGGGTATTTTGCATAAATGATTAATTTATTGTTAATTTCTTTGGTTCTCTATTTATTTTTGCTTCTGATACCAGGGTGAGGGGGTTTAACACTAATGCACTACGAAATGTGTGAGAAAGTATATTGATTAAGTTGTATTGTTGAGAGAGCCATTGTGGTGTTGGTTTGATAGCACATTATTTATTGTCCATTCCTTTCATTCAGTGCTTATTGTTCCTATTGATAGCAGGTTCCAGGGTTTTATATGTATTAAGATGTATTATGCAAATAGCAAGTGTGGTGTTGCTTTAGCAACAAACCATTGTTAAAATTGTCGCATTCTGCTCCATCCTATAGCATCTTGGGGGAGTTAAGGGATGGCACTTTTTTTATTGTGACAACATGGGCATTGGCTATTACGTGGGTTGGTGGTAGTGGAGGTGGTCTCCTCGAAAGGAGGAAGGTGAATGGTAAGTGCTTGTTGGCCCGATGGTTAATGCATTATGTGGTTATGTAGACATGTATATATACACTTATATATATGTATATATGTATACATGTATATATATGTCTATGTGTTTACATGTATCTATATATATGTATGACTATATGGGTATTTTGCATAAATGATTAATTTGTTATTCATGTGACCCATCCTCTACTAATTATTCCTTTCAATAGAAAGCTTGACAGATTTAACATTGATCTACTGCAAAATGTGTGAGAAACTATATTGATTAAATCACATTTTTGAAAGAGCCTTCTTATATTATATATATACACACTTAATTGATACTCCAAGCTACATTAGTGTTATTCTAATACCTATTTTAGAATTTCTCTATTTCTCTATAATATTTAGTGTGAGGCAATGTAGCTTGAATTTTTTCATAAAATTAAGAAGATTTTACTGTAGTTTCCCCTATAGCAATGGGTATCAAGCCAAAAATGCACAATGATAACTACAAAAAATAAACAAGGGCCACAGAAATTACTCACCCCAACCATATTTTTTTCACGGAAGGAAAAATATTTAACTGCAATTTCGCTAAACCCACAATAAATAGAGCTCCCAACACCAAAGATATACACAGATAATCTAAATAGTAGGCCAACAGTGAGAGAAGCATCACCTGATACTAAATATCATATACAAATAGAGAAATTGTAAAAGAGCTATTAGGATAATAGTAAACAACCACCAACATAATTTTATCTCCAATATTTGAATGGTTTCATACATCCCTAAACCCTACACACTGATAGCTATAATTCTTCCTAAGCTAATAGCTGTGATGCCAAAGTTATACAGAGATAATCAATAAAGTAGACCAACAGTGACAGAAAGTAGATTTAACTACAATTGCTCCTATGGTAACATGTATAAAGGAAAAGAAACATATGACAAGAATACATTAACAATGAATTAATCATTTATGCAAAACACCCATGTATAGCAAATTATAACCCCACAAGCATCATTGAAAATGAAAACCAAACCATGTGTACGGCAACAAAGATGCATACAGTATATTTATGTGTCTACATATGTATGAATAAACAAGGGCCACTTTTACTAAATATTATAGAGAAATCAAGAAATTGTAAAAGAGGTATTAGAATAGCACTCAACAGCCAAAAATTATTAGCCCTTATCCATATTTTTTCACAAAACAAAGAAGATTTAACTACACACTCTTCACCCCCAAAGACCGATAATCTCCTTCAAGTCTTGAAAATGGGTATAACACAAAATATGGAAACATAGAACAAGAAGACGTTGAAAATACATCAATCATCTATGCAAAGCACCCATGTAAAAATCAGTATAAACCCACAAGCTTCATTGAAAATTTGAGCTAAATCACCACAAATATAGAAATTATAAAAGACCTACTAAAATAATACTGGACAATGACCAAATTAATTTTATCTCCAATATGTTAATGCTTTCATACAACCCTAAACCATACACATAGATAAATATAATTTCTCCCATGGTAATTGCTACAACGCCAAAGATACACACATAAAACCAAAATAATAGACCAACAACATCCAAATAACCAAGCCCAACCATATTTTTTGATGGAAGAAAGAAAGAGAATGATAATCTATTTCAAATCTCAAAAATGGCTATACACATAGAGAACCCAAACAATAGACCAAGAGCGAACAAATAACTAAACCTAACCATATTTTTTGGAGATCATCTATGCAAAACACCCATGTAAAAATTCCTTCATTGATGCAAAATGATACTCTTTGAAATATCCACAATGGGTATAATGCCAAAGATACAAACATTTGACAAGAACGCATAGACAATAAATTAACCATGCATACAAACCACCCATGTAAAATGACTTATAGATTTTGGAGAACACCAGTTTTCAATCTGGCATAAGATACTTTCAAACTAGTGACGAAGCTGGAGCCAACAATTTTTTCATAGTCATCTACCACGAAACCAACACCATAATTGGTGTTTGCACAATGCAACTTAATCAAAGTATACTTTCCCAGACTACTACATTCAATATCACATTACTTCATCCATCTACATTTACTTCATCTACCTCCATCCTACAACAACCACATAATGCATTAACCATCAAGCCAACAAGCACTTACCATTCACCTTCCACCTTTCAAGGAGACCACCTCCACTATCGCCAACCCACGTATTTGTAAAATTCCATGTCGAACGCTTTCCATTCACCTTCCCCGTTACAACGAAAACATTCTCCACTGCCACCAACCCACATAATAACCAACGCCCATGTCGCCACAAAAAAAAATGTGCCCTCCCTACCAGCCGGCAAACCCCCTGCACCGGCAAAACCAATTCATGGCTGGGTTGATGAAAATCACAATGGAAACTTCAAACAAAATAGCCTATCAGCTAATAAGACAAATATCTTTATGAAAAATCATCTTTATTGGCACTCATTAATTTTATGTGTTGATCGTAAGGGTGGAGCATTGATCACTCACCTCTACTACTCTACTACAACTACTACAGGCACAAGTAGCTTTGAATTATTTCTTCATAAATAATTTTAATTATCTTATTATTCTATTTGTAAAAATTTTAGCGAGTGTTGTCTTATTAACCATTAAATATAGAGATGTCTAGCTCTTTTTATTTTCATTTATGTATAGTTAACACAATATATCAAATATCATGCATAATTTTTTGCATTATACAAAAAACTATTGTGATGTGGGAGAAAGAGACCTAGGGTTTAAATCACACTTTCTCTCAACATTACATTAGAGAGCAACCACAAATGATCACATACACTAACTTGGCTACTAATCTCAATGGAAGAGCTAGAATGATGGATCATGGTTTTGGTTCTTTTTTTTTAGGATGATATTTTTTTATTTTTTTTTAGACTACAGGAATCGGGTAGCACGACCCCCTATAAACTGCAGTGCGCCTGGTAAACTTTTTAACGTGACCGGCGGCGCTGGCGCGACACGCCCTTCGGTACCACGGGACGGGGGAGACTAGAACTCGTGACCAGCAGAGCCGCAACGGAATTACTTAGCCAACCGAGCTAGGGCCCCCGCCCGAATGATATTAATTGATTGATAAGGAAGTAAATTTATTTGATAATGAAAATATTTACATGGATCATCTATGAAGCTACAACAAATTAATGTAAATACAAGGAAATGCATAACTCAAACATATAAATTAATTATAGAACAACAAAGTGCAAAGATAGAGGAACCTATCATAGAAATCTAGACTCAAATTGGTTGGACAAGTGTTGTTACACCCTAGACCAAAGGGTGTAGATCTCAAGATTCGCTAAATAGATCTCAGATGGTTATAGTCTTTAGGTTCTTCATTTTAGGATTCATCTTTAGAGCTTTGTCTAGTGATGATGAATTCAACTAGCCCTAATTTGTTGACATAGGAGACTTGAATTCTTGATCTTGCAATTAGGTCTTCAATTTTCTACCAAATCAACTTTAGATCTACCTCTTACACACAAGAGAGGGGAAAAAGGGTTGTTTCATATAGGGGCTTGCCTAATTCAACCCCTATTTTAGTGTTTCCACCTCCACAATGGCTATGATTATATAAAAATTTATTACCCTCAATCCGACACAGGAAAATGGATCAAAATAAGTGAAATAATAAGTGTTGCTTTCCTTGATGGAATGAAGTCATTATACTCATCTCACACAAGGAGAATTTTTTTCTTGAATGAATTTCCTTCACATGTTAGTAATCACAAAACAAATGAACATACAACATGAACAAACTCACATACAGACTTGATGCATTGCAAGTATAAATGTTTACTAATAATAAGTGATTTAAAATCTCCTTATTCCACTCCTAACTTATTTTTGGTTGTTTGATGTGATTTCAAATTGCTAGGATTTTAAATGGTCAAAAAGATATGTATTCAAATGTATTAATTTATTTTCCCACAAAAGTAATTATCAAAAGCCAAAAAGAAAATTTAAATTTGTAAATGTTTAAATGTTGATAATGATATATATTAATTTGGGAAAAATAGGCTGTCAAGACCTATTTTGTGTCTTTTAGTGTCATTAAATAAATATTAAGTGATAATTATCAATTTAATTTTGATTTATGAAAATGATGATAAAATGGACAATTTAAGAGTATAATTAGGTCCAAGCACATAGGGGGAGCTAAAACTAGTGTGAAATTGTTAGGGGTGACAATTTACAACACTAAAACTACACATATATAAATGATTTAAAGAGCTATGTAATAAATATTTGAATACTTTTAGCAAACTATGTAGGTTTGATTCAAGAGAAAGTCTCATAGTTAAGCACACTAGTGGCATAGCATTATTAGGATGATTGATCTACAAATAATTTTAAATATAAATAAATAATAAGATGATTATATAATTATGCCTAAACCATCTCAACAATAAACTATTTTTCCAAGTGTCAATTGTCCTAATGGCCATGGAGAGAAAGATAAATTAGTCATAACTAGAAATTACTGAATTGATGATTTAGATTATCCCTTCTCAAAATAGAAAAGGTAGAAAATTAAAGTAGTTCATGACACACGAGTAAATAGTACAATGGACTTGATGCACTTTAAATAGGAAAATGATAATGAGGAGATTCTAAAACTCTTCTTGAGGTAAATTAAAGTACTTTCATGGAATGTGAGGGAATTAATTCCCTTATCAAAATCACTTAATAAAGGTATCATATCAATTCCAATAATTAGGATATCATCTTGCTATATCATTTTATCTATTAGAAAAAATGAGACATTTATTTGTAGGGATTTAATGGTGCAACAAGGTTATTAGCTATACTATGGTAAAAAAGGAGTGTCTACTAAGTTAATTGCATCTTAGTCTCTTTTATGTTGGTTAAGATTAAGAACCTACTTTTATAACAATTTTTGGATTTTCAATAATTGTGGTCTTATAGCTAACACTCATGAAAAACATTTTTTGGATTACATTACCTCAATGTGAAATGTGATTAATAAAAATGTATGTATTTTAGGGGGATTCTAATGCTATTTCATCAAGAGGAGAAATTTGGAGGGATTGTTGCTCCTCTCAAAACTCAGCAAGATTTTAAGAACTTCATAACTTTTTTTTTTCTTTTGTCAAAAAGGTAATGGAAATTAACGTGAAAATATAGATGATTTTATTTTTGTCAAATAGTTGAAACATTTGATGTAGTTTTATTATCTCTAAATTGGTTGGCTAGTCCTTTGAAATGCTCAATTCTTATTCTGCCATTTTTGGGGTTTATTCATTTTCTAATTCTTCTCTACATCTTTGAGTGAAAGGCCCTAATCAAATCTCTTTCAAATATAAAATAATGTTTTCTTAGTATTAGATGTCCTTACAATCTATTAAAAGCTAGTGGGAGAGTGTACCTTTTCATCATCAAATCTTGCGCTTCTCTGATAGCCTTATAGGAAATTCAATGAGTGGGGGACCAATTTGTGCCTCACTAAATGACCTCCAGGATTTTTATAGAAAGTTAGTTCTTCTTTGTGTTTGGGGAAAAGGTAGAAATAAATGTGATTATAATATAAAAATGGTGATGTGCCAAATCTTTTACAACATTTCAAACCTTAACTATTCCTTATAAGTGATATGATAAACACAGAATGTCACAAACCCTTCATTGTTGGGAAAAGAATGAGCAAAAAAGGATAGAGAAAAAAAAATGAAGTCTTTCAAATCTCCCCATGGGAAGCACCCATTAAGGTCCAATCACACATAAGAAAACTCTAAAGATTAAGAGAAATATCTAAAAATTTACAAAATCCTTCTATTTTTATAGCATAATATGGAAAATGGAAAACCCTTTACAAAAAATGGAAAATTCCAATAGACATATGGTGCAGGAGCACCTAGGTTGACTTCCATTTTGGTTTGACAACAATTTTGGCTTGTACCTGATCTTGGCCAAATCAGGATTTCAGTGTGTTTGTTTTGGACCTTAGAAGGTCTTGGTTGTGTATAATGATTTGGTCATTAGGACTACAATCATACTAATGTTGTTATGTTGTTAAGTTTTGCTTTATTAAGCTTTGGATAGCTTAGGAGTAGAATGACAGCCTTAAATGTGTGCTAACCACATCATCATTGTTTGAAGATGCCAAGGGGTAGTTTAGATGTTGGTTGCTTGAGATCAATGGGTTAGAGATCCTAAAAAGAAGGGTGATGGCAAATTTGCAAGAATATTCCAAAATTGCATGACAACAATTAGAGGTTGCAGCAATTTAGTAGTTGTCTTGGATTCCCTTAAAATCAGGGATATGGGAGTGAGCAATCTCCCCTTGAATGATGGAAAAGATTTCAAGATTGATGTAATGGCTCGTAGCAAGTAGTTAGTAGCATTGTAATCAAATTTTGTTGTGTGCAATAGAAGACAATTTGGCATTTTCTGAGTTTTCTAAAAAACCCCATGTGTTTTTCAGAAACAGTGATATCAAAGGCATAATATTCACTATTTTTGTATTGTCCCGGTGTTTATAGGATAGTTTTGATCATTTTCATTTTGTATACAAGTTACTTAGAGTAGTTTTATTGCTTTGAATCTATAGATTAGAGTTTAGAGGTTATAACAGTTGTTTTGAGTAGTAAATCTTTCCATGGCTCCCTCATAAACCCTGATCATGGGAACCTCCTAAGATTGGTGGAATATGGAATGGGATCCAGTCACTTGTAAATACTTAGCTTTAGGAATCATGTGGAATGAATCCAGCATTTTGAAAACCAAACCCTAGGCGAGCTCTTGTTAGCCGGTTAGGAGTTTGGTAGAGAAAAATTAAGAACTTAGGCAGGGGAAAGATATCACTGTGCGGTATTTGTACGGCTTCAGGTGGTGTAAGATAGGATCCTCACATGCCATCGAGATTGAAGCATCAATCAATCCATTGGCAGTATTTTTGAGGGAGGAAATAGTGAAACCCTAGAAGATAGGTAAAATTAGCCCTCCAATCCAAGAATGTAGGAATCAACTGTACGGCAAAGACAAGGGATTGAAACCCTAGTAAAGATTTAAAAATCCAAAAAGGGTATCAAGAAATCAAGTTTCTTTGATAGGTTGTTTGCCAAATTCAAGTCAGATGGAGAATTTGGCACTTAGATCCTTCTAAGTCCAAGGAAGAGTGATCGGTTGCAATAACGTGTTGATCTTCCAAGGGTAAAGCACAAGGTAGAAAACTCTTTGAGAAGAGTTGGAGCAGGGTTTGGTGAATTACCCAAGCTCAATAGGAATCATTGGAGTCAAGTTCCAGGAAGGAGACAGTGAAGGTCTTCTAGAAATTGTGCAAGCAACCTTTGGAGTTTCATACACCATATTGGTATCAGAGCATAGGTTGATTCAAGGCTTGTGATTGATGTGGAAGCCCACTGAGTCAGTAGGAGAGAACACATCAAAGGAAAGAACCATGGTGACAAATGCATAGCTAGCTAAAAAGGTAAAAGAGCAAGAGGAAGATAACCGGTTGCTAAGAGAAAGGTTATCTCAAGTGGAGAAGCTCTTGGATGAAGTCTAGGAGACAGCAGATAATGTGAAGGAAAAGATAAAGCAGAAGAAAGAGTAGGAAGCCAAGGAAAAAGAAGAGGAATTGGAGGAGGAAACTCCAAAGCCTGACCCTGTTCTTGCTGAGAACCATTCTTGAAGGCATTGCAAGCCTTAAGTGGTAAAGCATTGGAGAGTGTGCCACTTTTCAGTGGAAAAATGGATCCTAATTCAGTTGTGGACTAGATTGAGAGCATTGAAAATCACTTTGAGTGTGATGGTATAACAGAGGCCCAAAAGGTAAAGGTGGCCAAGTCAAGGTTGAGAGGAGCAGCTCTCACATGGTGGAAGTTTGTACAATCAGAAAGAGAGAAAAAAGGAAAGGTCCCATAGTTTCATGGAAAGGGATGGTAACCAAGATAAGGAAGACCTATCTCCCTGATGATTATGAAGTCTAGTTGCATAGGAGAAGACACAATCTGAGGAAAAAAGATATGGATGTTCAAACATATACAAAGGAGTTTCAAAAATTGTGCCTTAGATCAAAAGTGGTTGAAGATGAGAGTATCAGGCTAGCAAGGTACTTGAATGCACTCAAGTGGTCTATCCAAGAATATATGAGCTTAGTAAAATTCAAAAAATTTCACCAATGCTATCAAATGGCTTTGAAAATAGAGGAGAAAGGAAAAAAGAAACAAGAACACAACCCCAAAAGCAGAGGTAAAGGGAAAGACAGCAGAGGACAAAGAGGAAGTTATAGTGGAAGAAGCTCAAAACCAAGAGCCCAAGGAGAAGTCATATTTTCAGAATAGCAAAAAGGAAGCTCTAGTAGAGGTGGTAGAGGAAGAGGTTTCAGCTCCAAAGGAAGAAGTGGTGGACAAGGGAGAGGCAGCTACTTCACCAACATGAAATGTTACCACTGCAACCAATTGGGACACTTGGCCTATAGATGTCTAGAGAAAGGTAGCACTTCTCATGGAGGAGATAAGAGAACTAATCTGATTCAATATGAGACAGCTACAACAGATAAGCATCCTAAAGTTCCATTGAATTCAGAGGAAGGTGAGAACCTCATGATGAGGAGGACTTTAATCAAAGAACTAGTTAAAGAAGAGCCAAGCCAAAGAAGGTCCTTGTTTAGGATAAAGTGCAAGATGATGGGAAAAGTGTGTAGGTCATTATAGACTTAGGTTCTACTAACAATATTGTGTCAGAGGAGGCAGTCAGCAAGCTGAAGTTGACAAGGATACCCCACAACAATCCATACAAGGTCACATGGCTCAATAAGGGTCAGCATGTCTTGGTGAATAAACAAGCATGGGTGGAGTTCTCAATTGGCAAGTACAAGGACAAAGTTTTGTGTGATTTGTTACCTATGGATGCATGCCACTTGCTTCTAGGTAGACCATGGAAATTTGACCACCAAGTTGTGCATGATGGAGCTAAGAATTCATATACCTTCAAGAAAGACAATGTAACCTTCAAGATTCAGTCTTTGTTAGAAGATACAGAGGTGCAGACAGCAGGTTCTAAACTGCTCATAGCTGGTGAAAAAGAGTTCTTAAAAGTCTTGGAAGAAGGAGAAGGAGTTGGCTATGCAATGATGATCAAGCCAAGAGAAGTGAGCAAAGAGAAAGTAGCTGAAAAGCAAGAGTTACCTAAGGAGATACAAGAATTGTTGCAGACTTATGAAGGTATTATAAGTAGTGGTCAACCAGCAACCTTACCTCCTAAAGGAGCCATAAGTCATAGGATAGACTTGATACCAGGAGCTACCCTTCCAAACAAAGCAGCTTATAAGATGACACCTCAACAAAATGAGGAGATAGCTAGGCAAATTCAAGAACTTCTTGACCAAGGTCTCATTAGGAAAAGCATTAGTCCATGTGCAGTACCCACTATCTTATCACCTAAAAAGGGAGGAGAATGGAGGCTTTGTACTAATTCCAGGGCAATAAATAAGATAACCATTAGGTATAGGTTCCCTATCCCTAGGATTGAAGATCTCATGGATTGTCTAGGTGAAGCTAGGTACTATACGAAGATAGATTTAAAGAGTGGTTATCACCAAATTAGAATACATGAGGGAGATGAGTGGAAAATAGCCTTCAAAACCAATGAGGGTCTCTATGAGTGGCTAGTTATGCCAATTGGACTGTCTAATTCCCCCTCCACATTCATGAGACTCATCAATGAAATTCTCAAGGACTACATTGGAAAGTTTGTAGTAGTGTATCTTGATGATATAATAATCTATAGCAGAACAAGAGAAGAGCACCTTCAATATATTGAGTTGATTTTCAAGAAGTTGCAGGAGGAGAAGCTGATGATCAATCTGGAAAAGTGTGAGTTCATCAAAACAGAGCTGGTGTACCTTGGATTTGTGCTATCACATGGAAACTTGAAGATAGAAAACATCAAAGTGGAAGCCATCCTCAATTGGCCTCCTCCAAAGATAGCCACAGAGGTAAGAAGCTTCCATGGTCTTGCTTAGTATTATAGAAAATCCATAAGACAGTTTAGTGCTATTTTTGCTCCTGTGTTGGATACCATTAAAGGAGGAATGAAAACCAAATTTGTGTGGAATGAGCAAGCTAACAAGAGTTTTGAGTTGTTGAAGGAGAAGATAGCTACCCAACATGTTTTGGTGTTGCCAAGCTTTGAGAAGCTCTTCACCATTGAGTGTGATGCAAGCAGTGTAGCTATTGGAGCTGTTCTCAGTCAAGAGGGCAGACCAGTGGATTTTCATTCTGAGAAGCTAAGTGAAGCCAAGAAGAAGTATTCTTCTTATGACCTTGAGATGTATGCATTGGTCCAGGCTTTAAGGAAGTGGAGGCACTATTTTCTTCCCAAGGAATTCATTGTGTATTCAGACAACCAAGCACTTAGTTTCCTGAATTCACAAGAGAAGTTGAGTCACAGGCACATGAAGTGGGTGGAGTATTTGCAAGCTTACACCTTCAATATCAAGCACAAGAAAGGAGCTCTCAACAAGGTGGCTGATCCATTGAGCAGAAGAATCCTTACCATTCAAGAAATTTAGTTGAAGAGCATGGGAATAGATCACTTCAAAGATCTATATGTAGATGATGAAGACTTTGCAGATATTTATAAGGTATGTCTTGAGTACAAGAATCATTTCCATAGCAAGTATGCTGAATATACCTTGCAAAGTGATCTTTTGTTTAAAGGAAATCAACTTTGTGTTCCTAGAGGTTCTATTAGGGAAAACTTGATACAAGAAAAGCATAATAATGCATTGAGTGGTCATTTTGGGATCACCAAAACTCAAGAACTGGTTCAAAGATTTTACTATTGGCCAAGAATGAATTTAGATGTCAAAAGGTATATGGAAAGCTGTGTGGTATGTCAAAAGGCCAAAGGAACTTCCTCAAATGTAGGCCTATACCAGCCACTGCCTATCCCTTCTAGGCCATGGGAATGCTTAAGCATGGATTTTGTAGTTGGTTTACCCAAGACAAAGCAAGGTATGGACAGCATTTATGTGGTTGTAGACAAATTCAGCAAAATGGCTCACTTTGTGCCATGCAAGACAACCAATGATGCCAGTCAAATAGCCTCTCTTTTCTTTAAGCAGATAGTAAGAATTCATGGCTTACCAATCAGCATTGTATTAGACAGAGATGCTAAATTTATGAGTCATTTTTGGAAGATTCTTTGGCAAAGAATGGGTACCAATCTGTCCTTTGGATCTGCATACCATCCCCAAACTGATGGTCAGACCGAAGTTGTGAATAGGACACTTGGAAACCTCTTGAGATGCTTGACCAAGGAGTATGGTCAATAGTGGGATCAGATCATTGGGCAAGCTAAATATGCCTATAGTGACATAGTGAATAGATCATAGGGAAGAGTCCCTTTGAAATTGTATATGGCTTACACCCTAGAGGTGTCTATGAGCTTAGAGAGTTGAAGGATGGAGTCAAGGGAAGTGGATATGCTGATGACTTTGCCTATGTAATGTAGGAAATTCATGAGATAGTTAGAAAAACATTGACAGAAAACACCATGAAACATAAGACTAAAGTGGATGAGCATAGGAAGGAAGTCCAATTCAATGTTGGAGACTTATTCATGGTGCATTTGAACAAGTCTAGATTGCAAAAAGGAGTTCCTCATAAGTTGCAGATGAAGAGGATAGGTCTATGTCCTATCTTGGAGAAGTATGGCAATAATGCTTTCAAGGTGCAATTGCCAAATGACAGTGGACTGTGCCCTATTTTTAATGTTGCAAATCTAGTGCATTACAAAGGACCCCCCTAAGACTTGGATCAGACCCTCCATGAAGTCAGTTAGGATGTAGAACTCAAATTGCCTACTATCACAGTCAAACAAGTTGATAAGATCTTGGATACCAGGGTCTACAAGAGAACAAGAACCAAGGAGTACAAAGAACATCTGATCAAGAGGCATGGTCAACCTGATGCAGATGCAGTATGGATCAAGGAAGTAGAGTTTAATAAGTTGGGCATTGATCCTAACTTACTCAATCCAAGGATGGATTGAAGTTTTCTGTTTTGGGGAGGATGGTGCAGGAGCACCTAGGCTGACTTCCATTTTGGTTTGACAACAATTTTGGCTTGTACCTGATCTTGGCCAAATCAGGATTTTAGTGTGTTTGTTTTGGACCTTATAAGGTCTTGGTTGTGTATGATGAGTTGGTCATTAGGACTACAATCATACTAATGTTGTTATGTTGTTAAGTTTTGCTTTATTAAGCTTTGGACAGCTTAGGAGTAGAATGAGAGCCTTAAATGTGTGCTAACCACATCATCACTGTTTGAAGATGCCAAGGGGCAGTTTAGATGTTGGTTGCTCGAGATCAATGGGTTAGAGATCCTAAAAAGAAGGGTGATGGCAAAGTTGCAAGAATATTGCAAAATTGCATGACAACAATGAGAGGTTGCATGCAATTTAGTAGTTGTCTTGGATTCCCTTAAAATCAGTTATATGGGAGTGAGCAATCCCCCTTGAATGATGGAAAAGATTTCAAGATTGATGTAATGGCTCGTAGCAAGTAGTTAGTAGCATTGTAATCAAATTTTGTTGTGTACAATAGAAGACGGTTTGGCATTTTCTGAGTTTTCTGAAAAACCCCGTGTGTTTTTGAGAAACAGTGATATAAAAGGCATAATATTCACCATTTTTGTATTGTCCCGGTGTTTATAGGATATTTTTGATCATTTTCATTTTGTATACAAGTTACTTAGAGTATTTTTATTGCTTTGAATCTATAGATTAGAGTTTAGAGGTTATAACAGTTGTTTTGAGCAGTAAATCTTTCCATGGCTCCCTCATAAACCCTGTTCATGGGAACCTCCTGAGATTGGTGGAATATGGAATGGGAGCCAGTCACTTGTAAATACTTAGCTTTAGGAATCATGTGGAATGAAGCCAGCATTTTGAAAACCAAACCCTAGGCAAGCTCTTGTTACCCAGTTAGGAGTTTGGTAGAGAAAAATTGAGAACTTAGGCAGGGGAAAGATATCACTGTACAGTATTTGTACGACTTCAGGTGGGGTAAGATAGGATCCTCACATTCCATCAAGATTGAAGCATCAATCAATCCATTGGCAGTAGTTTTGAGGGAGAAAATAGTGAAACCCTAGAAGATAGGTAAAATTAGCCCTCCAATCCAAGAATATAGGAATCAGTTGTATGGCAGAGACAGGGGCTTGAAACCCTAGTAAAGATTTAAAAGTCCAAAAAGGGTATCAGGAAATCAAGTTTCTTTGATAGGTTGTTTGCCAAATTTAAAATCAAAAATCCAAAAACTGACTGGTAAAGGCTAGTAGAGAATTAGGCCTGTCTAAGGCAAATTCATGAAAGCAGGTGATTTTAAGTTTGAACACCAAACAAGATGCATTCAATGGAAAGTGAAATGAAAGGAAACAGAGTTTATAACTCCCCTCCAAAAAGTTCAAGTCAGATGGAGAATTTGGCACTTAGATCCTTCTAAGTCCAAGGAAGAGTGATCAGTTGCAATAAGGTGTTGATCTTCCAAGGGTAAAGCACAAGGTAGAAAACTCTTTGAGAAGAGTTGGAGCAGGGTTTGGTGAATTACCCAAGCTCAATAGGAATCATTGGAGTCAGGTTCCAAGAAGGAGACAGTGAAGGTCTTCTAGAAATTGTGCAAGCAACCTTTGGAGTTTCATACACCAACATAATCCATTTTTTGAAAGCTAGCATTTAACATAGAAGTTTAACAACATGAAAATTAGCTATCCAAACTACCAACATAAACTTTTAACACAATATTTTCAACATGAACGAAATTTGGGAAAGAAATTTAACAAAGGCCATAACATGCACAATTTCAAATATTTTTCCTAAATAGATTGAACCTCTACAATATATGAACTAAAAAGAAAGGTTGGATACCAATCCAATGATAGTTTGAATGAAATATAACATGCAAGAGAATAGTAGTATTCAGTAAAACCCCTTCTACTTCTGAAAAATAGAAACTCCCTAATAGATCTATATCCTTGAAAAATATTTTTGAAGCAATTTTTCTAACTTTTTTGACTAACACTGCCAACCCCTATTTATAACCAAAAGAAGTGAGCACCACCGCAAACATTCTAGAAGTAGAAACTACCAGCTACCTAGACCTAATAGCTCACAATCTGATCTTATATTTTTATTAGATCGCAGAAATCTTCACTCATTAAGTCTCAACTACTTCATTAATGACTTCAGATATTTTAGGGTGTTGCCACAATAGTGGTTTACACTTTCTGGGAGATCCTGATTTTAGCTGAAATCACATATGTTTAGAAAATATATTGATTTAAGCCTTGAAAATTTCCATTTAAAGGATTCTAATTGAAGAGGGTTTGATCAAACCACCTTAGACCAAGGCCCCTTAGATAGAACCCCGCTAGTTTTAAATCATACCTATAACAGAGTCTCCTTTACACCTATCAAAATGTTGATAGAAAACCACTTTTTATTTACCTTTTGGTGGATCAAATGAATTCATTTAAAATTTTATTTTTGTGTGTACTCATTATAAGCTTCCAAAAAAGTATAATTTTAATTAAATTTAATTTTATTATTATATTTATTTTTTATTTCTTGTGAATGTAGGTTTTTCACTGAAAATCAAGCTCTTTGTTCTACACATGGAAAAATAGAAGATTATTAAAAAAAAGAAAAAAATGAGTGCACCAAATATTGAAGTCCTTGATCCAACCAAAAAAAATTGAATTTTGACACATACAAAAAAAGTTATGTGTTATACGGTCTTCTTATGTCTAAATTGTAATTGGTTTGACTTTGAAACTTGATTAAGGAAAAAATATTCAATAAAACACTATGAAACCAATTGGAAGCACTAGATATCCTAGTTACAAATCTAAATTTGAAAAAAATAGAATTTTATACTTCATGGAAAAAAATTTGTGTTATATGGTGAGTGGCACTCCTTAAAAATGGTGTTTACTAAAAATAAACTAGTTTTCAAAGGAGATGGAAAGAGAAGTGCAATCTAATTCCAATTTTTTTGAAAGAAATATATTTAGAATCTATAGATAAAATGTCACATATCAGTAGTTTGCATCATCTTCAAATTCCTCATGGTTTAACCGCTATAGATGTCCAAAAGTGAAGATTTAGTTAGAAAAAATTAGTTCAGTGTCCAGTTTGGACAAAAATTGTAAACCAGTATTGTGGGATCACCCTTTAGCGAAGATAGCTATAAAAAAAAATCAAATTTTAACACATCCTGACAAAAATATGATCAACCAATAGAGGTTAGTGACGCCGACTCGAAGGTTCCACCCCTAAAGCAAGACACCCATCATGCTTCCTGACAAACTTCATCCAAAAATATTGTTAGTGTGTTAAGTTTTTCACTTAGGCTAATCTCTCAAGTAGTTTTGTTTCTCATATTGGGAAGTTTTATACTTGTTTTACTCTTTCCTTTAAAGTTTGTATAATATGTAATTTATGTATCTCAATTTATTCACTCTTTCCTGGTGAAATAGTTGTGCTTCTTTCATGTACATTGTGAAGGATTTTTTGTTGCAAATGGTGCTCCTAGGAGGTGGTTGACACTAACATTGTATCATAGCCAAACATCCTACTATCCTTCCTTTGAGAGTTTTCATCGGAGGTTGTTTGAGATCATTTCTTTTGCTTTTCAACATTTGAAATATTCCAAATTTCCAAATTTCTTTATTTTACTTATTTCTAATAATTGCAGTTTCCTGTTGCTAGCAAATGCAATTAAACATCACTGGTATGATTTTTTCCCTTCTATAAGGCATGTTTTTAGTGTCATTAGAGGGCTCAATTCCTATTTTAGAGGCAATAATTATACATTATGTTGTTTGGAGGCATTTCAAATTGTTGTTGGGTGTGTTTTCTATTTGGAGACATTTCATTTTCTTCTTGAGGCATTTATTTTATCCGCTAAAAGAGGGGATGACTCAAAATATTGAAGGACAATTCATTGTAGTGTAGGAAAATGAATACCCTTTCATTTTCACACTTGTTTGGGCCTGCCTTGCTTTATTTATCCTTATTTATGTCTTAATTGGTCCTATTTTTCATCTATAAGCCTAATGAATTATATCTATTTATGGATAATCCTGACAAACATCAAAGGGGAAATGATAATTTAATGATTTTGGCTATGTGTCCCTAATTTTTGGGTCAATACTAAGATTCCACCTAGGGAGTCTTTGTCCCCCAAAGGTCTTGGGACCTTGATTTCAAGTCAACCTTAAATGGGCCCCCTTTTTGGAGTTTGTACCCTAGGTTTCATGCCTCGAGACTAAGATGCCACCTAGGGGGTATTAGTCCCCCTTAAGGTATTTTTGGGATTTAATTTCAAATATTGGCAGGGTTTAGCCTCCTTTAATTAATGAATTCACATATCGGCTTGTTTTGGTGTAATTTTAGGATATTAAGTGTAGAAATGTGAAATTAGCATCATGCACTCAATTCATATTCATTCAATCATCAAATAAATAAAATTCACATTCATCCATTCATTAGGTACATCAAATTCATTAAATTCAATCTCCTAAGGTCACCCATTTAAATTAAATAAATCAACTTTGCTTAATTTAAGTCTCACATCCCCCTTTTAATTAAATAAACCAAAATTTATTTAATTAAATCCCAAATGCATATTCCATCCCTTTTGATTTAAATAAATCAAAGTATTTAAATCAAATAGGTAAAAAGCATCTAATCATCATCTAAGTTAATCAAACTATGATTAATCTAATCTAACCACCCATCATATCCTCTAGCTTTTCCCACTTGCACCAATAAATCATTTTAATTCATTTATAAATTCATCATTTTCCCTCAACAGAGCATCTTTGGAAGAATATTCCTCAAGTTTGAATTTGAAAGCAAGTTGACTTGTCCCTTCCAACATGGCAATAACTTCTCCCTTACATGTCCCCCATTTGGCATTTAAGTCTCTTTTTCTCCCTCCAGCGAGCCAAATTTGAATTTTGAAAAGGCCAACCAATCCCATTTACTAACACATTGACCAGAACTTGCACATTCCTCAACCATTCACAAGGTTACAAGTGGCTTCACCTCATTGGCTAAAACTATATCCCACATTGCTCTCTTTTGAACACTCCTTCAACTTGAGAATCTATAAGTAGAAACCTTATTCTTCAACAAATCATCAACAATATTAATGCAAAGTTACTCTCTTCAATTGAGAACTAATTTTTCCCATCCAACACCATCTTCGAGGCATCTATCATTGAGCTTAGCAAGGATTGGGAAAGGGTCACTTTGCACAAATGACACCAATCCAATATGGAATAGGTATATGTCTTGCTCCTATATGTCTCTTTGATCTTCTTTGTTATTTGTTAACATTTTTGGAGCATGAAATGTTATTTCATAGGAGTGTTCATAGGTTTTCATGGCTTGAACTAACCCATTATTAATGTTTGTTTGAGGTTTGAGCTATTTTCAGATTTAGGGGTGCTTCATTAAGCATGGGTAAGTATAAATACAAGGTTCCTTCATTCATTTTCAATCAATAATTTTTGTGAGAGCATTCTTAATAGCATAATTGAGTTCACAAGAGCATTCAAGAGTAATTCATCAAGTATTTGGATCCATCATCAAGATTCAACCATAATATCAAGTATATTCTTGCATCATGTGTTTTTTTGAGCTAACATTTATGATGTAGGGTTTTGATTCAAGCAAGCAGTTCAAGTCAAGATCTATCAAAAATTCCTTTGATTCAAGATCTACATTCAAGCTAGACATTTCACACAAGTTTTCAAACTTCATAACAAGGGTTTGGTGAGTTATACCATTACATGTTGCTCATTCACCATTTCCCTCCATTATTCCATCTCATTTCAAGGTTTAATTACCAAGAAGGGGTTTGACCAAGGCAAACCCCCATTCACTAACAATCAACAATTTTTTCCTCTCTATTACTTTTTTGTGTTTGCAAATTTAGGTTGAAGACTTGAAGATCATTTTAAGTGCAAAGTTGCAAAGTTGCATTGAAAAGTTGTCATCTTCATGAAAACTCATCTATAGGCCAGATTTGGAAGTTTCAGGACCTAAGATCTAAGAAGAATGAAGTGTAGACATTGAGCCTCAAGATCATATTCAGAGATTTAAGAAATTCAAGACGAGACTAAGTCGGTAGTATGGGAATCTTAGTCTTCCAAGTGGTATTTTGTAGATATTCTTTCATATTTTATTCCAACATTCAAAGATTTTGTATTTCTGCCAAAAAAATAGCAGTGGGAATGAGACAACATTAAGGGCATCTTAGTCCTCCCTAGCATGGGAATGAGACAACATTAAGGGCATCTTAGTCCTCCCTAGCATATTTTGATAGAATTTTTGTATTTCTAGAGTCCTCATCATATTTCCAAACTTCCCAGATACACATACCATAACTTGCTATTGTTTAATTTCATCATTTGCACTCATTATTTGGCTTGCATTACAAGGTTTTGTGAGTTGAATGTTAAAAGTGTATTTTCCAATCTTTTGCTTTGTGGTGAACCCCTCAAAGCTTAAAGGACCCCCTCCTAGGTCTTCCTTATTGAGAATTGACTCACCCTTTGGGTTAATAGTCAATCCAATTTGGGAACCTAGGACATATTTGAGTGACAATAGGAAAATAGTGGTGCAACAACATTCACCTCATTTTTCATATTGTTCACTTTGGTGAACCTGATGTAGGCAATCGGGGAAAACTATTATCAACTCATATTTTGTTATTTTTCTACAAAAATCCTCTATTGGGACTAAAATTCCCTTATTGGCATCTTAGTCCCTCTATGGGTTTTTGGCTCAGAACCCTGTCTAAGCTGCTTGTATTTTGTTCTAGTTTCTAGAACCTCAACATTCCTTCAACAAGACCAAGATTCCCTTGATGACATCTTAGTCCATGTTGAATTTGAATTTGTAGTTTCCATGGTTTAAATCTACTTTTTTGTGCTTTTGTTTGTTGCCATTGGTTATCTATTTCAATGGGTTGACCTTATGTTTCATGCATTTTACTAAATATAGCTTAAATTGGTTCATTTCATGCATTGTGTCATTCCAAATTTGCATTCACAATATTTCATTGCATAGATAATCACTAAATTACCTTGTTTGAAATATGAAGAATTGCATCTACACGTTTCATTTTAGGCCTTTACATCACATTTTGAGTTTCATAGATTAATTTTCACAAATGTTAGTATCAATATTTTCCAAGTTTGCAAAGAAAAATTATTCAATAAACATTTTAGTCATTCATTCAATGGATTCCCTAGTTATGAGAGTCTCTTAGTGCAAGAGAGTGGAAATATTGACCCTTTCCTTAAACCTACACCCCTTCTTATCTATCCTATTTGTGGGAATGAGGTGGTAGAAGAAGATATAAGTATGGAAATTCATGGAGATCATATGTTTTCTTCTCCCAATACCTCTCCTTTTAGTGGTGAAGGCATCTTGGTGAAAGAAGATTCAATCATTAAGAATCATGGTCTTGTTTACCCTTCTCCTCATTCCCCTTGGGAAGATAGTATAACAATAGAAGATGAATTCATTTCCACCACTTTACTTAGTTTACATTCCTCTCCCAACACTTCCCCTACTTTTGAGAATGCTACAATCATGAATGACCTTGAAAATGACATTTTTGAAGAGGAAATGTTGGTGTTAAGAGATCTAATAATTAAGAGCTTTGAAAAACCTACTTCTCCCACTTGGGAAGACATTATAGAGCATAGGGATATAATTATAGATAACCATGATAATCATGTTGGCTCTTCTCTTAATATCCTTCATAGTAATGAAGATGATAGTTTTGTGTTAGAAGATATAATTGAAAGTCATGAAAATCTCATTTCTCCCTTTCCTAATGCTCCCACCATTTGGAAAAATCTATTTGAACGAGAAGATTCAATCATTGGAAAACATGATTCTCCTTAGATCTTGATGCCTCCCCTAGTTGTGATGAAGCTACTTTACAAAAACTAACCATGGAATGTGATGAACATCTTGTTTATTACTCCCCTAAGAGCTCTTCTACCAGGGTAGGTATT
Source organism: Sequoia sempervirens (assembly GCA_007258455.2). Lineage (NCBI taxonomy): Eukaryota > Viridiplantae > Streptophyta > Pinopsida > Cupressales > Cupressaceae > Sequoia > Sequoia sempervirens. The sequence continues at coordinate 362,039,724 of VDFB02086081.1, forward strand.
ATGGCACAAGAGAATAAGACTTTAGAAAAAAAGAAAAAAATCATGAAAAATAATGATAATCACATTTATCCTTCTCTTGATATCTCTCCTAGTTGTAAAGAAGAAAGCAATGAGATTCACAAGAATCTTATTTGTCTCTCTTTCCCTAGGGAAGACATTATGGAACAAGAGAATGCTATCATTGATAAAAAAATATATTACAACCATTGATAACTCCCTTACGTGTGATGAATTCATCTTAGAAGAACCAATCCTTGAATGTCTAGAACATTTGGTTTGTAGTTCTCCTAAAAACTCTCCTACTAGGGAAGATATAATGGTGGAAGGAAATGAGAACATTGACAATAGTAATTCCTTAGATGAAGATTATGAAGTAACATTAGAATCCTCTTCACTAGGAAATCATGAAAAAATTTCAAAGGTTATGCACATTAGATATCCCTTGAAGTACTCTCCTAATCCTAAACTTATCATTTATTGACCCTTGCAAAAACCACTAACTCAAAATAAACCTGTCCTCATCCTTAAACCACTTAAGAATAATGTTTCCCAGCAACCGATTTGTAATTTACCATTGCTAATATATACAACACTAGGAACTATATGCAACCAAGAAAAACACCTTCAACATCCCTCCCATTGCCTAATCATATCCTACCTAACCCTGTCTTACTAGGCCCTCCTCGTGGAAAAGAGTATGATCTTATTGAACAACTTAAGAATACTGCCACAAAGATATCCCTTTGGAACTTGATTTAGAATTCCCCTAACTATCACATTATGGTTCAAACAGCCTTACAACTAGTTCCTATCCCTTATAATGTGCAACCAAATGACATAGCAGCCTTGATTCAAGGAATAAATGTTGAAATTTTTTTCCTTCACAAGAAGGACATGCGATCAAAGTTGATTAAGCATGAGTGATTTTAATTTCATTAGGATTATTTCACAAAACATAGCTTGACACATCCATTAATGATTTCAAGGACATCCAAAACTTACCAAAGCATATATCCATGATGAAATGCAATTCAATGATCTAGAATGAAATGTGTAAATAAAAATTTGAAATTAAGCAATGCACTAAATGAACCCAATTAAGCTAGGTCTAATAAAATGAATGAAATAGAAACTCAACAAATTGAAACAGAGATTTGATAACAACAAACATAAGCACATAAATGAAGTTTTTAATTTTGTAAAATGTAGATTCAAACCTAATTCAGGACTAAATCACCTAGATGGGTGAATAAGTCCCAATTAGGGTTTCTAGAATATTTAGATACTGAAAAAATAGAAAACACAAAATTCCAAAAAAATTGGAAAAACCACCCATATAGGATTAAATCATATAGGTGGGTGAATGAGTCCTAGATTAGGGTTTTTAAACCAAATTCAACAAATTTTTAGTTGATCTTAAGGTTTCTAAATTTTATGTTCAAATGACTACTTGCAAGAATAGTTTTCCAATGAAATTTAGTGATATAAGATGCAAAAATGCAACCTATATGCACTTTTCAATAATACAAGACTTAGGAGCTCTAGATGTAATTCAAATACTACAAATGTAATGCAAAGTTAACCTAGATATAGGACTACAATGTTCTCCAAATTACAAATTCAAGGGTCCAAAGTTCGGGTTCACCAAAATAAACCAAAGGAAATAGAGTTCCACCTTTTAGGAGATGGAACTAAGGACCTATTTCACACTTAGTTCATTAGGAAACCAAGATCCCTCAACCAAGTGACTCAATTGAGGGAAGGAATTTGGGTTGTTTCCTTGGGTTTGATTAAATGGGGGTTCACCATTAAAATGAAGCTTCAAAAGAGAAATGCAACTTCTAATGCACTAAACCCTAGAAACTTAAAACATGAAATCAAACTAAGAAACAGAAATTAGACAAAAAGGAACCTAGTAAACTGATGGATTCCAAGCAAGATCTACAACTCTAAAATTATGATTTTTTAAGTGAACTAGGACTCATATGTTAGGCTAGAGATTTAGTCCTGCTATAGGAATCTAGACAATATTTGGAATCTTCTGCTAGTAAATAAGGATCTATAGAAAATTGGTAAAAAGAGATATACTAGGACTCATACACCTAGAGAGGAAATTTAGTCCAAGTATTATGGTTTGATAGAAAGTATTGTAGTCTCTAGTGATTTTTTGTATCTTTCATCTTGTTTGATCTCCAAGTTTGAAAGTCTGAATTCTAGTCTATAGGTAAATTTCCATGAAGATTACAACTTCTTGACAACTTTGACAACATTTGCAACTTTTTCTTTAAAGGATATTCAAGCTCCAAATCACTTATATCTGCAACCACACATTAAGAGGGGAAAATGTTGTTGTGTTACAGAATAGGGATTTTCCTTGGTCAAACCTTGTTTTGATAATTAAACTTTGAAATAAAATAAAATAGTATGAAGGAATGATGAATGAACAAATGTAATGTTGTAACTCACCAAACATTTGAAATAAAGTCTACAAACTTGTGTGAAATGGCTCCAATGTATGTGGATCTTGACTCTTGATTTGATGCTTGAAACTTGACTTGAATGCTTGCTTGAATCATGAAAACCTACATCAAAAATGCTAGCTCAAAAACACAGATGATGCATGAAGACTTTGAAATGATGTTTTAATCTTGAATTAATGCTCCAAATGCTTGATAATCAGCTCTTGAATGGTCTTGATCTCATAAAATTGCTCTCATAAAAAATGCTTAGATTTCTAGATTTCTTGTTAGGAGAAATTATGTGAAATAACTGGTATTTATACTTTTTTATGCCAAATTTCCCAAAATTACAACTGTAATGCCTCACCAAGAAACCCCAAAGCACAACACACAAACATGACTAAATAACAAAGCAATTTTTTTTTAATATGAAATAATAGTGGAATACATAACATAACATAATATATAATTTATTCCTAGGTCATTTATGGTTCCATGACTACGCTACTAACATTTCTATTAATAAAGAGCTAGAATCATTTCATTAACTAATATGTTAACATGATTTATCTAATAATCAAGTTCATTTTAATCCATCACATTAAATTATTCTAAATTATAAAATTTCATAGCATGCCATCAAATAAATAACATTAAAGATAATTTATAAATAAATAACAAATATATATATATAAATTCCATTACATGAGTGTACATGAAAGTTTGTTACATCGTTACATTATTTACAATACTGCTTCCCTAAATACAATTGGGGAGAATACATCTAAGATACAATCCATTACATATACATGAAAGACTATCTTCTCAAACTAGAACATGAATTGGAATCCACTACACAAGGTACACCTCCACATACATGAACATACAGCAAGGAAATCCATTGGAGGAAAAAGCACCAACCTCCTAACCATGTGGAATCTTGAGGTTCATCCCCTGTGCTAGGAGATAACATAAGGTCCCACTACAAAAAAATAATGAAAAAGATAAGAGGCTAACATAAAAAAGGCTATACATGACTCCAACACAACATTGCAACAACATTAACATCACATACAACACATACATCACTTACAACATTGACTTCACTTCCAAAGGCACACATACCACAGAAGGAGAACAAAAACTAGAGAATGCTAGAATACAATAAGGAAGAGTGTCATCGCATGGTCCTGCGATGGGTTGTCCTAGAGGTCTCTCACTAGACCCTAGCCCCCATCTGTGGTTGTCCAATATACCTCTCACTAGGTCCCGACCCCATAGGGTGACACATTCAAAACCAACATTACTTTCATGAAGACAAGGAAGTTGATCTTGCCAACCAGGTCTTCTCTACCCATCCTTAGACTAAATGATCACTACAAGCATGGGCGAGGCATCCATTATCTTGTTTATGTGAAAATTACCCATTCCCCCAATTCATTATTTAGGTTATCACTAGATTAAGAAACTCTCCAATGGGTTGTCATGGTCACCACTTTGGGATTTGGTCCCCATTGAGAGCCACCCCCCCTACTTGCAACTATTAAACCATCCACAATAAGCAAGGAATTTACCATCTTGCATACTTAACCTAATAACATGAATCCAAAACACAATGCAAGGCATTTACCTTCTTGCACAAAACTCAAAACATTGTCAACCACTTCCAAGTGAAACAACATAAAACCCAAACAGACCAAAAATACTCCCTCCTAACCTCTAGAAGTCAACCTTAACCACTTTGTACAAAAAAATGGACCACTTTTGAACAGTAACCATAATCATCCCAATTTCCAAAAATCAACACAATAAAACAAGCAATCACTCAAATAATACAACCATGAAATACATTATTTCTGCATTTCATTTTACTTATAACTTAGCCACTAAATTCACTCAGTTGGTCATTTACCACAATAACATGTATTCTAAATAAAAAATTACATAGAGAATTTACATATCAACTAGCAAATGAATATGAAATAAGTCAACATTTAAAAAGATCATCTAATTCATTCATTTAAATAAATCCTTCAATTATCTAAATATAATTAAATCAATTTCTTTTCTTTTCTATTTATTTTTCCAATTCACTTATCTACCCAAGGCTGAAATAATCTTTTGCTATAACCATGATAAATATACATGTATATATATATGTGTAAATATATTATTACATGTTTTTGTTTTCATTACAAAAATAGTATATTAGATTATATTATGGTATACACATATAAATACACATACATATACCAACATATATATAAAATCAAACACTGATTATAATCTACATTCATCGAATTACAAAATGTAATGTTTATCCAACAAGCACAATGCAAAATTAGCAATCTCCAAGTTATTGTACATGCATCGATTTCTAAATTTATTGCATATTTATTGATTGTGGGTAACGAATTCCTAACCTAAACTATAACCATCAAATTAAAAACCGCAGACCATAGTGTGAACTCAGCTCACCCAACAACAAATACAAATGCAGGAACAATATTTTCCTTAGACGGTATCGAAGTTGAATAAATAGAAGCATAAGCCACATGCGCTACCAAGTATCGAGTCTACAGGAAATTAGATCACCATATATAGATTCGATGAATAGAGAAAATAAACCTAGATGTGATGCAAGGTAGCTAGCCGTTGGGAGGAGAAGATAAGCAAAAATTGATACCAAGCATAATGTATATAAGTTGAGTTATAGCATAAAGTTAAAACAACGATCATCGAATACCTAGCATAAATTGTGTACCATAAATAACCATTGGATAGAGATCATAGTACTATGTATGAAGCATAATATTTCCATTAGTCATAAATTGAAATATCAACCATAAAACAAGTTATCGAATATCAATCATAGAACATTTTAGTCAATTTCCAAACATGATGGATATCAAATGTAATTCACATTACATAATATCTCCTATAAAAATGTAGAGTAACCATAAAACCCAGCTAAGGAAGCCAAAACGTAGAAATAGAGAAAGGCGACCAACCCATTAGAAATGTCTAGATAAAAGCAGGGCAGCTGTTGAGTAACCATTGGTGAGGATAGTTCTTGCTCCACTACCACCTTCTCATGAAATATCATTCATGTTATAATCTGGCTCAATCTTATCATAGAAGAGGTGATAATGGTGCAGCTAAGGCAGAAGGATAGAAGTGGCAGAATGCAAGAGGAGAATGGAATGTGTGTGGCATATTGAAGACTAAGAATATATCGTTTGAAATAGTAAAGAAACTAAGTTGGAAATATTCTAGGGTATGTTACACCACAAAAATAAGAAGACGTAAGTGCAGAAATTGGGAGGACTTTAGATTGAAAACATTTTAAAAGGAGTAGATTAAGGGAACTAAGTGTTGGGAAATTAAATGTTAGTGTTTACATAAGTTAATAATGTGAGTTGTTATCAAAACTCACATAGCTATTACGGATGTAAAAGAAAAAGTTGTTTGTAGATTTGTTAAAACAACTCACTATAATTAGGAAATTCATTTAGAGAGTTTCCTATAAACTAGGATTTTAGAATCCTATAAATATGTAATTGTATGAATGAATGAGCAAGTGAATAATAACAAATATTATTATTATTGTTTTTCTTCTAAAATTGAACATGGTATCAGAGCAGGTTTGATGAAATGGGTTGACAAGATCATTCTCCCACCCAATAGTGTGGAAATCCCTATGATTTTAGAAAATGATTTTTTTTTAGCGAATATAAGTTTTGTGGTAGAAAATAGAGTCGTTCCAAATTGTATGCAAGTATTCACCTTCGGAAGCAACCAAAAAATAAACAAAATATTCCACACCTATGGTTGTGTTGTAGAGAAAAATTATCCAAAAAGAGGGAGAAATCGAACCCATTGGATTTCGCAATCAGATCTAGATTAATTTTTTAAAGGACCAACAATGGGGGTTTTTAATACGTCGTAAAAGAAGGATTTGAAGGGCTTTAGTTGAAAGAAGCATAGCTTATCACCTTCAATCACCATGGAGACTTTCTTGTTCACATTGAAGTCGATGAACAAGGGGCATCTATACAAGTTGTGCGATCAAATTTCTAATGCAGACTTGGATGTGTGCCTAGAGTAGGATCCTGAAAGCAAGGTAAAAATGGGAGTAATTGAGGATC
>VDFB02086081.1:362046430-362176194 GCA_007258455.2 Sequoia sempervirens
TAAAATGAGCAAGGAAAATGGAGGCTACGAAGAGATACATTATTATGTGCTCAAAAAGATCAATGCATGTCTACTTTCATATCTATATCCTCTTAAAGATCAGTGCATCTATACTTTCATATCTATATCCTCTACTAGGGCCAGCTATATATGTATGCACCTAAATGTGAATCAAGCAACAACTACAAGAAAGGTAGGAAACAATAAGAGAAAGCTTGTAGTAGGTACAACGAAAAAAGGAAGGAAAACTTATGGAATTAGAGTCTGTAGGTTGGTGGATGGCATCCTCAGATCTAGACTCCACAACATTAGGTTTACAAGTTGACACCAAATCAATTTTTGGGGGCTCTAGAGACCCATCCACGGACCTCGACTCCACAAACATAGTTGTAGAATCCTTTAAAGGAAAGGAATCTTCCAACTATAGTTGACTCATTGACAACTCTATACCATAGTAAAAAATCAAAGATTAATGTATTCCAATGTTCATTCAATACCAACTCATGGAGAAATTAGAATGCATACAATCTTCTTGCTATATTTGTATAAATGCTACATGCAAGCATTTGTATACATTGCTACTTGCTCGTTCATCTTTCTTAATAGAAACAATGGAATATAGAACAACAAGAATAGAAATCCTTAAATACATATATGGGTTCAATTTTTCCTCTATTTAGAAATTTTGGAAAACACAAATAAGTAGATATATATATCCATATGCACACATGTATCTATTTATCTATATATACAACAATATATTTGAATGATAAAATTTTCCATCCAAAAAAATTAAGCACGTTAAAGATTACAAAATTTTAATGATTACAAAACAATGTACTTGTTATAAGAACAATAAAATACTCTGCCATAGGTAGCTTCAAATAGATGAGTGGAAAACAATATCATGAAAGTTATTGATAGCCAAATAGATGAGGGTAGAAGAATATCATGAAACGTGTTAATAGAACACAACCAGTCTATGTAACAATTGCCTTGTAAATTCTAGTTCCATAATTTTTTGTGCAATACTTATTCACCAATGAGAAAAATTTACAAATATCTATTGTTGAAGAGACAAGCCCCACATTCTCATTATCAACTGTAGGAAACTCTTCTATATTTGAAGAATTTTACAATAGTTTGTTATCAAACCAACACCACAATTGCTATTTCAACAAACCAACCCAACCAATATATTTTCCCACACATTTTGCAGTATACTTTCCCATAGACATATATATATATATGTACATTCATACATATACACATATATATACATATATACACATATATACATATTATAGAGAAAAACACAAATTCTAATAGGATTATTAGGGAAACAATGAAGAATCACACAAATTAAAATAGGAGGGATTGTATATATATGGATATGTAGAGGTTTTCTTATCTGTTTGAAGTTTCCAATGTGATTTTTATCAGTGAAACCGTGAACACAATTTGTTGTACGATAGTTGTTCCACAATTTCTGTGTTTCTCTATAATATTTAATTCCACCCTATGCACATTGCATTTTCTACATAATGTGCAAGGAAGTACATTGATTAAGTTGCATTGTTGAAAGAGCCATTGTGGCTGCAATTTGCTATTAAACTAGCAGGGACCACACATCTGAGGCAGTGCTTTGCTACGAAACCAACACAACAATGCCGCTTTCAACAATGCAACCTAGTCAATATATTATCCTCACAAAACTTCTTCCAAATGGACAACAGAAGGCACAAGCTACCATAATGAAGAGTTTCTTATGGCAGGAGTTGAAACAGATGAGAGAGAAATAAAATATATATATATATATATATATAACACTATAATGGTTGTTTGAACAATGTAACTTAATCAAAGTATACTTTTCCACACTACAACATTCAATATTGCATTTACTTCATCGGCCCCCACTGGACAACAACAACAAAATGAATTATCCCCCACAATAGCAAACACTTGTCATTCACCTTCCGTGTATCAAGGTCACCACCTCCACAACCACCAAACCATGTAATATATATATACACACACACACACACACATATATCTACATTGCCATATACATATATATATATATACATACATACATACATACATACATTCATACATACATACATATGTATATATATACACATATACATATATACATATGTAGACACATATCTACACTCTATGCATCTTTGGTGCCATACACATTTTGTACAATTAGCCCCTTCGAATCCCTCTAATTGATTTCACTTCAAATCCTTACAAAGAGGACACTATAGATTGTGAATGGCCACACAATTTATTCTTCCCTTTGCCTATATACATTTACACATTCAATGAGCTGCCATGGTTTTCATTTTACTTTGATGCCCACCTTCTTTGTAGTCTACTAACAAATAGAGGAATTGTATAACAATAGCTGCATTATCTGCCATTGAGTATTATAGAGTAAATGGGGAAATTGTAAGAGAACTATTAGTAAAACATACATACATATATATATAGACATGGAAGTAGACATGCACTGATCTTTTCAAAGACCTGAAAATATTTTTTCCTTAATCATTCTATCCATGTGCTATGATGATGTGCATTTTCCTTGAATGCACTTGTTTAACTAAAAAATAAATATAGATATGCTTCCAATGCTAATAAATATAAAGGCAGGAGAGAGATAAAATTACATCATATCTAGACCAATCTATATAACAATTCAATTGCCAATTCATAATCCAAGTAGTATTATTCGACACTAAATATTATAGGAAAATACCGAAATGATAAAATATCTAGATGAAAAAGACATTTACTATATAACACCAAGAAAACTAATTTCATCTATTTATAGTTGTGTATGCATATGTATGTATATGTTTACATGTATATATGTATGCATATGTGCACATATTTGTATGTATATGTTTACATGTATATATGCATGGATATTTGTACATGTATATATACGTATATATGTATACATGCATATATATGTCCATATGTTTACATGTATATATATGTGCATGTTTTACATGGGTATTTTTGCATAAATGATTAATTTATTGTTCATACTTTTTAGGATCTCCTTAATGTTCCTTTTGATAGCAGGTTGGAGGGTTTTAACACTAGTGTGGTGAAAAACCTATGAGAAATTATATGTATATACACACACACATGTGTATATATATATATGTATGTATATGTATACAATTATATAGTTGCGTACATGTTTACATGTATATATGTATGCATACGTAGACATGCATATACACATGTTTATCTACATGTATACATACCTATATATGTATACATGTATATATATGTCTATATGTTTACATGCATATATATATATCTATGTTTACATGGGTATTTTGCATAAATGATTAATTTATTGTTCATGTATTTGGTTCTTTGTTTAGTGTTGCTTTTGATACCAGGGTGAGGAGTTTTAACACTAATGCACTGCGAAATGTGTGAGAAAGTATATTGATTAAGTTGCATTTTTGAGAGATCCATTGTGGTGTTGGTTTGATAGAACATTATTTATTGTTCATGTCTTTCGTTTAGTGCTTATTGTTCCTATTGATAGCAGGTTCTAGGGTTTTATATTGATTAAGATGTATTGTGCAAATAGCAAGTATGGTGTTGCTTTAGCAGCAAACCATTGTTAAAATCACCGCGTTCTTCTCCATCCTATAGCATCTTGGGGGGAGTTAAGGGAGGGAACTTTTTTTTTGTGGCAACGTGGGTGTTGGTTATTACATGGGTTGGTGGCAGTGGAGAATGTTTTCGTTGTAACGGGGAAGGTGAATGGTAAGTGCTTGTTGGCCTGATGGTTAATGCATTTTGTGGTTATGTAGACATGTATATATACATGTAAATATACATGTATATATATGTATATATATATACATGTATATATATGTCTATATGTATACATGTATATATATGTCTATATGTTTACATGTATCTATATATATGTATGTCTATATGGGTATTTTGCATAAATAATTGATTTATTATTCATGTGACCCACCGTCTGCTAATTGTTCCTTTCGATAGCAAGCTCAACAATTTTAACATTGATTTGCTGCAAAATGTGTGAGAAACTATATTGATTAAATCAAATTGTCGAAAGAGCCTTCTTATATTATATATATACACACTTAATCGAGACTCCAAGCTACATTAGTGTTATTCTAATACCTCTTTTAGAATTTCTCTATTTCTCCATAATATTTAGTGTGAGGCAATGCAACTCAATTTTTTTCATAAAATTAAGAAGATTTTACTAGAGTTGCCCCTATAGCAACGAGTATCAAGCCAAAAATGCACAACAATAACTACAAACAATAAACAAGGGCCGCACAAATTACTCACCCCAACCATATTTTTTTCACGGAAGGAAAAAAAATTAACTGCAATTTCCCTAAACCCATAGTAAATAGAGCTCCCAACACCAAAGATATACACAGATAATCTAAACAATAGGCCAACAATGAGAGAAACATCACCTGATACTAAATATCATAAACAAATAGAGAAATTGTAAAATGAGCTATTAGGATAATAGTAAACACCCACCAACACAATTTTATCTCCAATATGTGAATGGTTTCATACATCCCTAAACCCTACACACAGATAGCTATAATTCTTCCTATTCTAATAGCTACAACGCCAAAGTTATATAGAGATAATCAATACAGTAGACCAACAATGACAAAAAGTAGATTTAACTACAATTGCTCCTATGGTAACAAGTATAAAGGAAAAGAAACATATAACAAGAAGACATTAACAATAAATTAATAATTTATGCAAAACACCCAGGTAGAATAGAGTATAACCCCACAAGCTTCATTGAAAATGAAAACCAAACCATGTGTACAACATCAAAGATGCACAAAGTATATATATGTGTCTACATATGTATGAATAAACAAGGGCCACTTTCACTAAATATTATAGAGAAATCAAGAAATTGTAAAAGAGGTATTAGAATAGTACTCAACAGCCAAAAATTAGTAGCCCTTATCCATATTTTTTCACAAAACAAAGAAGATTTAACTACATACTCTCCACCCCCAAAGACTGATAATCTCCTTCAAGTCTCGAAAATGGGTATAACACAAAAGATAGAAACATAAAAAAAGAAGACATTGACAATACATCAATCATTTATGGAAAGCACCCATGTAAAAATGAGTATAAACCCACAAGCTTCATTGAAAATTTGAGCTACATCACCACAAATATAAAAATTGTAAAAGACCTGCTAAAATAATACTAGAAATCCACCAAAGTAATTTTATCTCCAATATGTTAATGCTTTCATACAACCCTAAACCATACACATAGATAAATACAATTGCTCACATGGTGATGGCTACAACACCAAAGATACACATAGAAAACCAAAACAATAGACTAATAACATGCAAATAACCAAGCCCAATCATATTTTTTGATGGAAGAAAGAGAGAGAATGATAATCTCTTTCAAATCTCAAAAATGGCTATACACACAAAGAACCCAAACAATAGACCAAGAGCGAACAAATAACTAAACCTAACCATATTTTTTGGAGATCATCTATGCAAAACACCCATGTAAAAATTAGTATAACCCCACAAGCTTCATTGAAAATTTGAGCTACATCGCCACAAATAGAGAAATTGTAAAAGACCTGCTAGAATAATACTGGACAGCCACCAAAGTAATTTTATCTCCAATATGTTAATGCTTTCATACAACCCTAAACCATACACACAGGTAAATACAATTTCTCCCATGGTAATGGCTACAATTCCAAAGATACACACAAATAACCAAAACAATACACCAACAGCATGCAAATAACCAAGCCCAACCATATTTTTTGATGGCAGAAAGAAAGAGAATGATAATGTCTTTCAAATCTTGAAAATGGGTATACAGAAAGACAAATAGACCAAGAACGAACAAATAACCAACCCTAACCATATTTTTTCAACAAAGAAATAACATTTTTGTGCAATAAATGAACCATCTATGTAAACTACCCATGTAAAAGGACTTACAAATTTTGGAGCACAAGATTTTTCAATCTCACATAAAACGGTTTGTGAACAACCTCCTATCAAACCAGTGATGGAGTCGAAAGACACAATTTTTTACAATAGTCTGCTATTAATCCACCGACGAAGCCACATGCAAGTATTTTTACAATGACCTCCTATGAAACCAATACCACAATGGGTGTTTCGACAATGCAACTTAATCAAAATTGCTCCTATCATCAAGGTTGCAATGCAAAAGATACACATAGATAACAAAAAACCATAAATGAACGATGAACAAATTACTAACCCTAAGCATATTTTTTTACAAAAGAAAGAACATTTAACTGCAATTCCTTCATCGATGCAAAATGAACTCTTTTTAATCTCCACAATGGGTATAATGCCAAAGATACAAAAATTTGACAAGAACACATAGACAATAAATTAACCATCCATGCAAACCACCCATGTAAAATGACTTACAGATTCTGGAGAACACCAGTTTCCAATCTGGCATAAGACACTATCAAACCAGTGATTGAGCCAGAGCCAATGATTTTTTCAGTCATCTACCATGAAACCAACACCACAATTGGTGTTTGTACAATGCAACTTAATCAAAGTATACTTTCCTAGACTGCTACATTCAATATCACATTACTTCATCCATTCGCATTTACTTCATCTACCTCCATCGTACAACAACCACATAATGCATTAACCATCGAGCCAACAAGCACTTACCATTCACCTTCCACCTTTCGAGGAGACCACCTCCACTGCCGCCAACCTACGTATTTTCAAAAGTCCATGTCGAACACTTTCCATTCACCTTCCCCATTACAACGACAACAATCTCCATTGCCACCAACCCACGTAATAACCAACACCCACATCACCACAAAAAGAAAAAAAAATGTGCCCTCCCCACCGACCGGTAAACCTCCAGCATTGGAAAAACCAATTCATGGTTGGGCTAATGAAAATCCCAGCGGAAACTTCAAACAAAATAGCCTATTAGCTAATAAGACAAATATCTTTATGAAAAATCATCTTTATTAGCACCCATTAATTTTATGTGTTGATCATAAGGGTGGAGCATTGATCACTCACCTCTACTACTCTACTACATCTACTATAGGAACAAGAAGCTTTGAATTATTTCTTCATAAATAATTTTAATTATCTTGTTATTCTATTTGTAAAATTTTTAGCAAGTGTTGTGTCTTATTAACCATTAAATAATGAGATGCCTAGCTCTTTTATTTTTATTTGTGTAGTTAACACAATATATCAAATATCATGCATAATTTGTTGCATTATTAAAAAACTATTGTGATGTGGGAAAAAGAGACCTAGGGTTTAAATCACACTTTCTCTCAACATTACATTAGAGAGGAACCACAAATGATCACATACATCGACTTGGCTACTAATCTCAATGGAAGAGCTAGAATGATGGATCATGGTTTTGGTTCTTTTTTTTTAGGATGATATTAATTGATTGATAAGGAAGTAAATTTATTTGATAATGAAAATATTTACACGAATCATCTATGAAGCTACAAAAAATTAATGTAAATACAAATAAATGTGTAACTCAAACATATAAATGAATTATAGAATAACAAAGTGCAAAGATAGAGGAACCTATCATAGAAATCTAGACTCAAATTGGTTGGACAAGTGTTGTTACACCCTAGACTAGAGGGTGTAGATCTCAATATTCACTAAATAGATCTTAGATGGTTATAGTCTTTAGGTTCTTCATTTTAGGATTCATCTTTAGAACTTTTTCTATTGATGATGAATTCCACTAGCCCTAATTTTTTGAGATAGGAGACTTGAATTCTTGATCTTACAATTAGGTCTTCAATTTTCTACCAAATCAACTTTAGATCTACCACTTACGCACAAGAGAGGGGAAAAAGGGTTGTGTCATATAGGGTCTTTCCAAATTCAATCCCTATTTTGGTGTTTCCACCTCCACAATGACTATGATTATATAAAAAGTTCTTACCCTCAATCTGACATAGGAAAATGGACTAAAATAAGTGATAAATAATAAGTTTTTCTTTCCTTGATGGAGTGAAGTCATTATACTCATCTCATACAAGGAGAATTGGTTTCTTGAATGAATTTACTTCACATGTTAGTAATCACAAAACAAATGAACAAACTCACATGCAGACTTGATGCATTGCAAGTATAAATGTTTACTAATAATAAGTGATTTGAAATCTCCTTATTCCACTCATAACTTCTTTTTTGTTGTTCGATGTGATTTCAAATTGCTAGGATTTTAAATGGTCAAAAAGATAGGCATATTCAAATGTATTAATTTATTTTCCCACAAAGTTAATTATCAAAAGCCAACAAATAAATTTAAATTTGTAAATGTTTAAATGTTGATAATGATATATATTAATTGGGGCAAAATAGGCTATCAAGACCTATTTTTTGTCTTTTAGTGTCATTAAATAAATATTAAGTGATAATTCTCAATTTAATTTTGATTTATGAAAATGACCATAAAATGGACAATTTAAGAGTATAATTAGGTCCAAGCACATAGGGGGAGCTAAAACTAGTGTGAAATTGTTAGGGGTGACAATTTACAACACTAAAAATACATATATATAAATGATTTAAAGAGCTATGTAATAAATATTTGAATACTTTTAGCAAACTATGTAGGTTTGATTCAAGAGAAAGTCTCATAGTTAAGCACGCTAGTGACATAGCAGTATTAGGATGATTGATCTACAAATAATTTTAAATATAAATAAATAATAAGATGATTATATAATTATGCCTAAACCATCTCAACAATAAACTAATTTTCCAAGTGTCAATTGTCCTAATGGCCATGGAGAGAAAGATAAATTAGTCATAACTAGAAATTAACGAATTGATGATTTAGATTATCCCTTCTCAAAATAAAAAAGGTAGAAAATTAAAGCAGTTCATGACACACGAGTAAATAGTACAATGGACTCGATGCACTTTAAATAGGAAAATGATAACGAGGAGATTCTAAAACTGTTCTTGAGGTAAATTAAAGTACTTTCATGGAATGTGAGGGAATTAATTCCCTTAACAAAATTCACTTAATAAAGGTATCATATCAATTCCAATAATTAGGATATCATCTTACTATATCATTTTATCTATTAGAAAAAACGAGACATTTATTTGTAGGGATATAATGGTGCAGCAAGGTTATTAGCTATACTATGGTAAAAAAGGAGTGTCTACTAAATTAATTGCATCTCGGTCTCTTTTATGTTGGTTAAGATTAAGAGCCTACTTTTATAACGATTTTTGGATTTTCAATATTTGTTGTCGTATAGCTAACACTCATGAAAAACATCTTTTGGATTACATTACCTCAATGTGAAATGTGCTTAATAAAAAGTATGTATTTTATGGGGATTATTATAATGCTATTTCATCAAGAGGAGAAATTTGGAGGGATTGTTCCTCCTCTCAAAACTCAACAAGATTTTAAGAACTTCATAACTTTTTTTTTTCTTTTGTCAAAAAGGTAATGGCAATTAACATGAAAATATAGATGATTTTATTTTTATCAAATAGTAGAAACATTTGATGTATTTTTACTATCTCCAAATTGGTTGGCTAGTCCTTTGAAATGCTCAATTCTTATTCTGCCATTTTTGGGGTTTATTCATTTTCTAATTCTTCTCTACATCTTTGAGTGAAAGGCCCTAATCAAATCTCCTTTCAAATATAAAATAATGTGTTCTTAGTATTAGATGTCCTTACAATCTATTAAAAGCTAGTGGGAGAGTGTACCTGTTCATCATCAAATCTTGCGCTTCTCTAATAGCCTTATGGGAAATTCAATGAGTGGGGGACCAATTTGTGCCTCACTGAATGACCTCCAGATTTTTATAGAAAGTTGGCTCTTCTTTGTGTTTGGGGAAAAGGTAGAAATAAATGTGAATAAAATATAAAAATGGTGATGCGCCAAATCTTTTACAACATTTCAAACCTTAACTATTCCTTATAACTGATATGATAAACACAAAATGTCACAGACCCTTCATTGTTGGGAAGAGAATGAGCAAAAAAGGATAGAGAAAGTAAATGTAGTCTTTCAAATCTCCCCATGGGAAGCACCCATTAAGTCCAATTAGACATAATAAAACTCTAAAGATTAACAGAAATATCCAAAAATTTACAAAATCCTTCTATTTTTACAAGCATAATATGGAAAATGGAAAACCTTTTACAAAAAATGGAAAAGTCCAATAGACATAATCCATTTTTTGAAAGCTAGCATTTAACATAGAAGTTTAACAACATGAAAATTAGCTATCCAAACTACCAACATAAACTTTTAACACAATATTTTCAACATGAACGAAATTTGGGAAAGAAATTTAACAAAGGCCATAACATGCACAATTTCAAATATTTTTCCTAAATAGATTGAACCTCTACAATATATGAACTAAAAAGAAAGGTTGGATACCAATCCAATGATAGTTTGAATGAAATATAACATGCAAGAGAATAGTAGTATTCAGTAAAACCCCTTCTACTTCTGAAAAATAGAAACTCCCTAATAGATCTATATCCTTGAAAAATATTTTTGAAGCAATTTTTCTAACTTTTTTGACTAACACTGCCAACCCCTATTTATAACCAAAAGAAGTGAGCACCACCGCAAACATTCTAGAAGTAGAAACTACCAGCTACCTAGACCTAATAGCTCACAATCTGATCTTATATTTTTATTAGATCGCAGAAATCTTCACTCATTAAGTCTCAACTACTTCATTAATGACTTCAGATATTTTAGGGTGTTGCCACAATAGTGGTTTACACTTTCTGGGAGATCCTGATTTTAGCTGAAATCACATATGTTTAGAAAATATATTGATTTAAGCCTTGAAAATTTCCATTTAAAGGATTCTAATTGAAGAGGGTTTGATCAAACCACCTTAGACCAAGGCCCCTTAGATAGAACCCCGCTAGTTTTAAATCATACCTATAACAGAGTCTCCTTTACACCTATCAAAATGTTGATAGAAAACCACTTTTTATTTACCTTTTGGTGGATCAAATGAATTCATTTAAAATTTTATTTTTGTGTGTACTCATTATAAGCTTCCAAAAAAGTATAATTTTAATTAAATTTAATTTTATTATTATATTTATTTTTTATTTCTTGTGAATGTAGGTTTTTCACTGAAAATCAAGCTCTTTGTTCTACACATGGAAAAATAGAAGATTATTAAAAAAAAGAAAAAAATGAGTGCACCAAATATTGAAGTCCTTGATCCAACCAAAAAAAATTGAATTTTGACACATACAAAAAAAGTTATGTGTTATACGGTCTTCTTATGTCTAAATTGTAATTGGTTTGACTTTGAAACTTGATTAAGGAAAAAATATTCAATAAAACACTATGAAACCAATTGGAAGCACTAGATATCCTAGTTACAAATCTAAATTTGAAAAAAATAGAATTTTATACTTCATGGAAAAAAATTTGTGTTATATGGTGAGTGGCACTCCTTAAAAATGGTGTTTACTAAAAATAAACTAGTTTTCAAAGGAGATGGAAAGAGAAGTGCAATCTAATTCCAATTTTTTTGAAAGAAATATATTTAGAATCTATAGATAAAATGTCACATATCAGTAGTTTGCATCATCTTCAAATTCCTCATGGTTTAACCGCTATAGATGTCCAAAAGTGAAGATTTAGTTAGAAAAAATTAGTTCAGTGTCCAGTTTGGACAAAAATTGTAAACCAGTATTGTGGGATCACCCTTTAGCGAAGATAGCTATAAAAAAAAATCAAATTTTAACACATCCTGACAAAAATATGATCAACCAATAGAGGTTAGTGACGCCGACTCGAAGGTTCCACCCCTAAAGCAAGACACCCATCATGCTTCCTGACAAACTTCATCCAAAAATATTGTTAGTGTGTTAAGTTTTTCACTTAGGCTAATCTCTCAAGTAGTTTTGTTTCTCATATTGGGAAGTTTTATACTTGTTTTACTCTTTCCTTTAAAGTTTGTATAATATGTAATTTATGTATCTCAATTTATTCACTCTTTCCTGGTGAAATAGTTGTGCTTCTTTCATGTACATTGTGAAGGATTTTTTGTTGCAAATGGTGCTCCTAGGAGGTGGTTGACACTAACATTGTATCATAGCCAAACATCCTACTATCCTTCCTTTGAGAGTTTTCATCGGAGGTTGTTTGAGATCATTTCTTTTGCTTTTCAACATTTGAAATATTCCAAATTTCCAAATTTCTTTATTTTACTTATTTCTAATAATTGCAGTTTCCTGTTGCTAGCAAATGCAATTAAACATCACTGGTATGATTTTTTCCCTTCTATAAGGCATGTTTTTAGTGTCATTAGAGGGCTCAATTCCTATTTTAGAGGCAATAATTATACATTATGTTGTTTGGAGGCATTTCAAATTGTTGTTGGGTGTGTTTTCTATTTGGAGACATTTCATTTTCTTCTTGAGGCATTTATTTTATCCGCTAAAAGAGGGGATGACTCAAAATATTGAAGGACAATTCATTGTAGTGTAGGAAAATGAATACCCTTTCATTTTCACACTTGTTTGGGCCTGCCTTGCTTTATTTATCCTTATTTATGTCTTAATTGGTCCTATTTTTCATCTATAAGCCTAATGAATTATATCTATTTATGGATAATCCTGACAAACATCAAAGGGGAAATGATAATTTAATGATTTTGGCTATGTGTCCCTAATTTTTGGGTCAATACTAAGATTCCACCTAGGGAGTCTTTGTCCCCCAAAGGTCTTGGGACCTTGATTTCAAGTCAACCTTAAATGGGCCCCCTTTTTGGAGTTTGTACCCTAGGTTTCATGCCTCGAGACTAAGATGCCACCTAGGGGGTATTAGTCCCCCTTAAGGTATTTTTGGGATTTAATTTCAAATATTGGCAGGGTTTAGCCTCCTTTAATTAATGAATTCACATATCGGCTTGTTTTGGTGTAATTTTAGGATATTAAGTGTAGAAATGTGAAATTAGCATCATGCACTCAATTCATATTCATTCAATCATCAAATAAATAAAATTCACATTCATCCATTCATTAGGTACATCAAATTCATTAAATTCAATCTCCTAAGGTCACCCATTTAAATTAAATAAATCAACTTTGCTTAATTTAAGTCTCACATCCCCCTTTTAATTAAATAAACCAAAATTTATTTAATTAAATCCCAAATGCATATTCCATCCCTTTTGATTTAAATAAATCAAAGTATTTAAATCAAATAGGTAAAAAGCATCTAATCATCATCTAAGTTAATCAAACTATGATTAATCTAATCTAACCACCCATCATATCCTCTAGCTTTTCCCACTTGCACCAATAAATCATTTTAATTCATTTATAAATTCATCATTTTCCCTCAACAGAGCATCTTTGGAAGAATATTCCTCAAGTTTGAATTTGAAAGCAAGTTGACTTGTCCCTTCCAACATGGCAATAACTTCTCCCTTACATGTCCCCCATTTGGCATTTAAGTCTCTTTTTCTCCCTCCAGCGAGCCAAATTTGAATTTTGAAAAGGCCAACCAATCCCATTTACTAACACATTGACCAGAACTTGCACATTCCTCAACCATTCACAAGGTTACAAGTGGCTTCACCTCATTGGCTAAAACTATATCCCACATTGCTCTCTTTTGAACACTCCTTCAACTTGAGAATCTATAAGTAGAAACCTTATTCTTCAACAAATCATCAACAATATTAATGCAAAGTTACTCTCTTCAATTGAGAACTAATTTTTCCCATCCAACACCATCTTCGAGGCATCTATCATTGAGCTTAGCAAGGATTGGGAAAGGGTCACTTTGCACAAATGACACCAATCCAATATGGAATAGGTATATGTCTTGCTCCTATATGTCTCTTTGATCTTCTTTGTTATTTGTTAACATTTTTGGAGCATGAAATGTTATTTCATAGGAGTGTTCATAGGTTTTCATGGCTTGAACTAACCCATTATTAATGTTTGTTTGAGGTTTGAGCTATTTTCAGATTTAGGGGTGCTTCATTAAGCATGGGTAAGTATAAATACAAGGTTCCTTCATTCATTTTCAATCAATAATTTTTGTGAGAGCATTCTTAATAGCATAATTGAGTTCACAAGAGCATTCAAGAGTAATTCATCAAGTATTTGGATCCATCATCAAGATTCAACCATAATATCAAGTATATTCTTGCATCATGTGTTTTTTTGAGCTAACATTTATGATGTAGGGTTTTGATTCAAGCAAGCAGTTCAAGTCAAGATCTATCAAAAATTCCTTTGATTCAAGATCTACATTCAAGCTAGACATTTCACACAAGTTTTCAAACTTCATAACAAGGGTTTGGTGAGTTATACCATTACATGTTGCTCATTCACCATTTCCCTCCATTATTCCATCTCATTTCAAGGTTTAATTACCAAGAAGGGGTTTGACCAAGGCAAACCCCCATTCACTAACAATCAACAATTTTTTCCTCTCTATTACTTTTTTGTGTTTGCAAATTTAGGTTGAAGACTTGAAGATCATTTTAAGTGCAAAGTTGCAAAGTTGCATTGAAAAGTTGTCATCTTCATGAAAACTCATCTATAGGCCAGATTTGGAAGTTTCAGGACCTAAGATCTAAGAAGAATGAAGTGTAGACATTGAGCCTCAAGATCATATTCAGAGATTTAAGAAATTCAAGACGAGACTAAGTCGGTAGTATGGGAATCTTAGTCTTCCAAGTGGTATTTTGTAGATATTCTTTCATATTTTATTCCAACATTCAAAGATTTTGTATTTCTGCCAAAAAAATAGCAGTGGGAATGAGACAAAAAGGGCATCTTAGTCCTCCCTAGCATGGGAATGAGACAACATTAAGGGCATCTTAGTCCTCCCTAGCATATTTTGATAGAATTTTTGTATTTCTAGAGTCCTCATCATATTTCCAAACTTCCCAGATACACATACCATAACTTGCTATTGTTTAATTTCATCATTTGCACTCATTATTTGGCTTGCATTACAAGGTTTTGTGAGTTGAATGTTAAAAGTGTATTTTCCAATCTTTTGCTTTGTGGTGAACCCCTCAAAGCTTAAAGGACCCCCTCCTAGGTCTTCCTTATTGAGAATTGACTCACCCTTTGGGTTAATAGTCAATCCAATTTGGGAACCTAGGACATATTTGAGTGACAATAGGAAAATAGTGGTGCAACAACATTCACCTCATTTTTCATATTGTTCACTTTGGTGAACCTGATGTAGGCAATCGGGGAAAACTATTATCAACTCATATTTTGTTATTTTTCTACAAAAATCCTCTATTGGGACTAAAATTCCCTTATTGGCATCTTAGTCCCTCTATGGGTTTTTGGCTCAGAACCCTGTCTAAGCTGCTTGTATTTTGTTCTAGTTTCTAGAACCTCAACATTCCTTCAACAAGACCAAGATTCCCTTGATGACATCTTAGTCCATGTTGAATTTGAATTTGTAGTTTCCATGGTTTAAATCTACTTTTTTGTGCTTTTGTTTGTTGCCATTGGTTATCTATTTCAATGGGTTGACCTTATGTTTCATGCATTTTACTAAATATAGCTTAAATTGGTTCATTTCATGCATTGTGTCATTCCAAATTTGCATTCACAATATTTCATTGCATAGATAATCACTAAATTACCTTGTTTGAAATATGAAGAATTGCATCTACACGTTTCATTTTAGGCCTTTACATCACATTTTGAGTTTCATAGATTAATTTTCACAAATGTTAGTATCAATATTTTCCAAGTTTGCAAAGAAAAATTATTCAATAAACATTTTAGTCATTCATTCAATGGATTCCCTAGTTATGAGAGTCTCTTAGTGCAAGAGAGTGGAAATATTGACCCTTTCCTTAAACCTACACCCCTTCTTATCTATCCTATTTGTGGGAATGAGGTGGTAGAAGAAGATATAAGTATGGAAATTCATGGAGATCATATGTTTTCTTCTCCCAATACCTCTCCTTTTAGTGGTGAAGGCATCTTGGTGAAAGAAGATTCAATCATTAAGAATCATGGTCTTGTTTACCCTTCTCCTCATTCCCCTTGGGAAGATAGTATAACAATAGAAGATGAATTCATTTCCACCACTTTACTTAGTTTACATTCCTCTCCCAACACTTCCCCTACTTTTGAGAATGCTACAATCATGAATGACCTTGAAAATGACATTTTTGAAGAGGAAATGTTGGTGTTAAGAGATCTAATAATTAAGAGCTTTGAAAAACCTACTTCTCCCACTTGGGAAGACATTATAGAGCATAGGGATATAATTATAGATAACCATGATAATCATGTTGGCTCTTCTCTTAATATCCTTCATAGTAATGAAGATGATAGTTTTGTGTTAGAAGATATAATTGAAAGTCATGAAAATCTCATTTCTCCCTTTCCTAATGCTCCCACCATTTGGAAAAATCTATTTGAACGAGAAGATTCAATCATTGGAAAACATGATTCTCCTTAGATCTTGATGCCTCCCCTAGTTGTGATGAAGCTACTTTACAAAAACTAACCATGGAATGTGATGAACATCTTGTTTATTACTCCCCTAAGAGCTCTTCTACCAGGGTAGGTATTATGGCACAAGAGAATAAGACTTTAGAAAAAAAGAAAAAAATCATGAAAAATAATGATAATCACATTTATCCTTCTCTTGATATCTCTCCTAGTTGTAAAGAAGAAAGCAATGAGATTCACAAGAATCTTATTTGTCTCTCTTTCCCTAGGGAAGACATTATGGAACAAGAGAATGCTATCATTGATAAAAAAATATATTACAACCATTGATAACTCCCTTACGTGTGATGAATTCATCTTAGAAGAACCAATCCTTGAATGTCTAGAACATTTGGTTTGTAGTTCTCCTAAAAACTCTCCTACTAGGGAAGATATAATGGTGGAAGGAAATGAGAACATTGACAATAGTAATTCCTTAGATGAAGATTATGAAGTAACATTAGAATCCTCTTCACTAGGAAATCATGAAAAAATTTCAAAGGTTATGCACATTAGATATCCCTTGAAGTACTCTCCTAATCCTAAACTTATCATTTATTGACCCTTGCAAAAACCACTAACTCAAAATAAACCTGTCCTCATCCTTAAACCACTTAAGAATAATGTTTCCCAGCAACCGATTTGTAATTTACCATTGCTAATATATACAACACTAGGAACTATATGCAACCAAGAAAAACACCTTCAACATCCCTCCCATTGCCTAATCATATCCTACCTAACCCTGTCTTACTAGGCCCTCCTCGTGGAAAAGAGTATGATCTTATTGAACAACTTAAGAATACTGCCACAAAGATATCCCTTTGGAACTTGATTTAGAATTCCCCTAACTATCACATTATGGTTCAAACAGCCTTACAACTAGTTCCTATCCCTTATAATGTGCAACCAAATGACATAGCAGCCTTGATTCAAGGAATAAATGTTGAAATTTTTTTCCTTCACAAGAAGGACATGCGATCAAAGTTGATTAAGCATGAGTGATTTTAATTTCATTAGGATTATTTCACAAAACATAGCTTGACACATCCATTAATGATTTCAAGGACATCCAAAACTTACCAAAGCATATATCCATGATGAAATGCAATTCAATGATCTAGAATGAAATGTGTAAATAAAAATTTGAAATTAAGCAATGCACTAAATGAACCCAATTAAGCTAGGTCTAATAAAATGAATGAAATAGAAACTCAACAAATTGAAACAGAGATTTGATAACAACAAACATAAGCACATAAATGAAGTTTTTAATTTTGTAAAATGTAGATTCAAACCTAATTCAGGACTAAATCACCTAGATGGGTGAATAAGTCCCAATTAGGGTTTCTAGAATATTTAGATACTGAAAAAATAGAAAACACAAAATTCCAAAAAAATTGGAAAAACCACCCATATAGGATTAAATCATATAGGTGGGTGAATGAGTCCTAGATTAGGGTTTTTAAACCAAATTCAACAAATTTTTAGTTGATCTTAAGGTTTCTAAATTTTATGTTCAAATGACTACTTGCAAGAATAGTTTTCCAATGAAATTTAGTGATATAAGATGCAAAAATGCAACCTATATGCACTTTTCAATAATACAAGACTTAGGAGCTCTAGATGTAATTCAAATACTACAAATGTAATGCAAAGTTAACCTAGATATAGGACTACAATGTTCTCCAAATTACAAATTCAAGGGTCCAAAGTTCGGGTTCACCAAAATAAACCAAAGGAAATAGAGTTCCACCTTTTAGGAGATGGAACTAAGGACCTATTTCACACTTAGTTCATTAGGAAACCAAGATCCCTCAACCAAGTGACTCAATTGAGGGAAGGAATTTGGGTTGTTTCCTTGGGTTTGATTAAATGGGGGTTCACCATTAAAATGAAGCTTCAAAAGAGAAATGCAACTTCTAATGCACTAAACCCTAGAAACTTAAAACATGAAATCAAACTAAGAAACAGAAATTAGACAAAAAGGAACCTAGTAAACTGATGGATTCCAAGCAAGATCTACAACTCTAAAATTATGATTTTTTAAGTGAACTAGGACTCATATGTTAGGCTAGAGATTTAGTCCTGCTATAGGAATCTAGACAATATTTGGAATCTTCTGCTAGTAAATAAGGATCTATAGAAAATTGGTAAAAAGAGATATACTAGGACTCATACACCTAGAGAGGAAATTTAGTCCAAGTATTATGGTTTGATAGAAAGTATTGTAGTCTCTAGTGATTTTTTGTATCTTTCATCTTGTTTGATCTCCAAGTTTGAAAGTCTGAATTCTAGTCTATAGGTAAATTTCCATGAAGATTACAACTTCTTGACAACTTTGACAACATTTGCAACTTTTTCTTTAAAGGATATTCAAGCTCCAAATCACTTATATCTGCAACCACACATTAAGAGGGGAAAATGTTGTTGTGTTACAGAATAGGGATTTTCCTTGGTCAAACCTTGTTTTGATAATTAAACTTTGAAATAAAATAAAATAGTATGAAGGAATGATGAATGAACAAATGTAATGTTGTAACTCACCAAACATTTGAAATAAAGTCTACAAACTTGTGTGAAATGGCTCCAATGTATGTGGATCTTGACTCTTGATTTGATGCTTGAAACTTGACTTGAATGCTTGCTTGAATCATGAAAACCTACATCAAAAATGCTAGCTCAAAAACACAGATGATGCATGAAGACTTTGAAATGATGTTTTAATCTTGAATTAATGCTCCAAATGCTTGATAATCAGCTCTTGAATGGTCTTGATCTCATAAAATTGCTCTCATAAAAAATGCTTAGATTTCTAGATTTCTTGTTAGGAGAAATTATGTGAAATAACTGGTATTTATACTTTTTTATGCCAAATTTCCCAAAATTACAACTGTAATGCCTCACCAAGAAACCCCAAAGCACAACACACAAACATGACTAAATAACAAAGCAATTTTTTTTTAATATGAAATAATAGTGGAATACATAACATAACATAATATATAATTTATTCCTAGGTCATTTATGGTTCCATGACTACGCTACTAACATTTCTATTAATAAAGAGCTAGAATCATTTCATTAACTAATATGTTAACATGATTTATCTAATAATCAAGTTCATTTTAATCCATCACATTAAATTATTCTAAATTATAAAATTTCATAGCATGCCATCAAATAAATAACATTAAAGATAATTTATAAATAAATAACAAATATATATATATAAATTCCATTACATGAGTGTACATGAAAGTTTGTTACATCGTTACATTATTTACAATACTGCTTCCCTAAATACAATTGGGGAGAATACATCTAAGATACAATCCATTACATATACATGAAAGACTATCTTCTCAAACTAGAACATGAATTGGAATCCACTACACAAGGTACACCTCCACATACATGAACATACAGCAAGGAAATCCATTGGAGGAAAAAGCACCAACCTCCTAACCATGTGGAATCTTGAGGTTCATCCCCTGTGCTAGGAGATAACATAAGGTCCCACTACAAAAAAATAATGAAAAAGATAAGAGGCTAACATAAAAAAGGCTATACATGACTCCAACACAACATTGCAACAACATTAACATCACATACAACACATACATCACTTACAACATTGACTTCACTTCCAAAGGCACACATACCACAGAAGGAGAACAAAAACTAGAGAATGCTAGAATACAATAAGGAAGAGTGTCATCGCATGGTCCTGCGATGGGTTGTCCTAGAGGTCTCTCACTAGACCCTAGCCCCCATCTGTGGTTGTCCAATATACCTCTCACTAGGTCCCGACCCCATAGGGTGACACATTCAAAACCAACATTACTTTCATGAAGACAAGGAAGTTGATCTTGCCAACCAGGTCTTCTCTACCCATCCTTAGACTAAATGATCACTACAAGCATGGGCGAGGCATCCATTATCTTGTTTATGTGAAAATTACCCATTCCCCCAATTCATTATTTAGGTTATCACTAGATTAAGAAACTCTCCAATGGGTTGTCATGGTCACCACTTTGGGATTTGGTCCCCATTGAGAGCCACCCCCCCTACTTGCAACTATTAAACCATCCACAATAAGCAAGGAATTTACCATCTTGCATACTTAACCTAATAACATGAATCCAAAACACAATGCAAGGCATTTACCTTCTTGCACAAAACTCAAAACATTGTCAACCACTTCCAAGTGAAACAACATAAAACCCAAACAGACCAAAAATACTCCCTCCTAACCTCTAGAAGTCAACCTTAACCACTTTGTACAAAAAAATGGACCACTTTTGAACAGTAACCATAATCATCCCAATTTCCAAAAATCAACACAATAAAACAAGCAATCACTCAAATAATACAACCATGAAATACATTATTTCTGCATTTCATTTTACTTATAACTTAGCCACTAAATTCACTCAGTTGGTCATTTACCACAATAACATGTATTCTAAATAAAAAATTACATAGAGAATTTACATATCAACTAGCAAATGAATATGAAATAAGTCAACATTTAAAAAGATCATCTAATTCATTCATTTAAATAAATCCTTCAATTATCTAAATATAATTAAATCAATTTCTTTTCTTTTCTATTTATTTTTCCAATTCACTTATCTACCCAAGGCTGAAATAATCTTTTGCTATAACCATGATAAATATACATGTATATATATATGTGTAAATATATTATTACATGTTTTTGTTTTCATTACAAAAATAGTATATTAGATTATATTATGGTATACACATATAAATACACATACATATACCAACATATATATAAAATCAAACACTGATTATAATCTACATTCATCGAATTACAAAATGTAATGTTTATCCAACAAGCACAATGCAAAATTAGCAATCTCCAAGTTATTGTACATGCATCGATTTCTAAATTTATTGCATATTTATTGATTGTGGGTAACGAATTCCTAACCTAAACTATAACCATCAAATTAAAAACCGCAGACCATAGTGTGAACTCAGCTCACCCAACAACAAATACAAATGCAGGAACAATATTTTCCTTAGACGGTATCGAAGTTGAATAAATAGAAGCATAAGCCACATGCGCTACCAAGTATCGAGTCTACAGGAAATTAGATCACCATATATAGATTCGATGAATAGAGAAAATAAACCTAGATGTGATGCAAGGTAGCTAGCCGTTGGGAGGAGAAGATAAGCAAAAATTGATACCAAGCATAATGTATATAAGTTGAGTTATAGCATAAAGTTAAAACAACGATCATCGAATACCTAGCATAAATTGTGTACCATAAATAACCATTGGATAGAGATCATAGTACTATGTATGAAGCATAATATTTCCATTAGTCATAAATTGAAATATCAACCATAAAACAAGTTATCGAATATCAATCATAGAACATTTTAGTCAATTTCCAAACATGATGGATATCAAATGTAATTCACATTACATAATATCTCCTATAAAAATGTAGAGTAACCATAAAACCCAGCTAAGGAAGCCAAAACGTAGAAATAGAGAAAGGCGACCAACCCATTAGAAATGTCTAGATAAAAGCAGGGCAGCTGTTGAGTAACCATTGGTGAGGATAGTTCTTGCTCCACTACCACCTTCTCATGAAATATCATTCATGTTATAATCTGGCTCAATCTTATCATAGAAGAGGTGATAATGGTGCAGCTAAGGCAGAAGGATAGAAGTGGCAGAATGCAAGAGGAGAATGGAATGTGTGTGGCATATTGAAGACTAAGAATATATCGTTTGAAATAGTAAAGAAACTAAGTTGGAAATATTCTAGGGTATGTTACACCACAAAAATAAGAAGACGTAAGTGCAGAAATTGGGAGGACTTTAGATTGAAAACATTTTAAAAGGAGTAGATTAAGGGAACTAAGTGTTGGGAAATTAAATGTTAGTGTTTACATAAGTTAATAATGTGAGTTGTTATCAAAACTCACATAGCTATTACGGATGTAAAAGAAAAAGTTGTTTGTAGATTTGTTAAAACAACTCACTATAATTAGGAAATTCATTTAGAGAGTTTCCTATAAACTAGGATTTTAGAATCCTATAAATATGTAATTGTATGAATGAATGAGCAAGTGAATAATAACAAATATTATTATTATTGTTTTTCTTCTAAAATTGAACATGGTATCAGAGCAGGTTTGATGAAATGGGTTGACAAGATCATTCTCCCACCCAATAGTGTGGAAATCCCTATGATTTTAGAAAATGATTTTTTTTTAGCGAATATAAGTTTTGTGGTAGAAAATAGAGTCGTTCCAAATTGTATGCAAGTATTCACCTTCGGAAGCAACCAAAAAATAAACAAAATATTCCACACCTATGGTTGTGTTGTAGAGAAAAATTATCCAAAAAGAGGGAGAAATCGAACCCATTGGATTTCGCAATCAGATCTAGATTAATTTTTTAAAGGACCAACAATGGGGGTTTTTAATACGTCGTAAAAGAAGGATTTGAAGGGCTTTAGTTGAAAGAAGCATAGCTTATCACCTTCAATCACCATGGAGACTTTCTTGTTCACATTGAAGTCGATGAACAAGGGGCATCTATACAAGTTGTGCGATCAAATTTCTAATGCAGACTTGGATGTGTGCCTAGAGTAGGATCCTGAAAGCAAGGTAAAAATGGGAGTAATTGAGGATCCTCTAGATGCAGTGAGGCCTTTGATGGTGGCCCACTCTCCTCATATAGATGCTCTCATTGTGCCTTCCAAGGTTTTACATCAGAGTGAATATGTAGTGGCAGGGTATAAAAGGCGTGAATATGTATCTAGGTTTATAGGTAGTGTGGATTAGCAGATGTAAGATGACTGTGCTAGTGGATTACTCAGTGACATTTAAACGGAAAGCTATAAGACGTCTATCATGGATGATGAAAAATATGGAGCAATAATTTTTTGTGAGCTTTGCATAAAGGAGCCACTAGATTCAAACCATAGAAAGGTGAGTTTTGAGATAGAAGTCAAGAGAACACTTATTTACACAAGTTAAATTGTAAATATTGTGTGATAATTGCATTGTTGACTTTAACATCCATGCCAAATGTGATGGTGACCAAATCCTCAATGTTAACAACCACAACATCATATCCTCTAATTCTTGAGTCATTCCTATTGATATTGCCACCCATGCAGACAGTGGCTATGACCTCAGTGAGAAAAGGGGCACACTCATAGTCCATCTTGAGAGCTACGCATAGGTGTCAAGTTTTAATATTTTTATAGTTCTAGGTTGCTATTATAATTTATTTAGCTATTTTTGTTTCAATGTCTCAAATTGACTTATTAGCTCTTATAAATATATTTTATGTCATAGTTTAAAAGTTTCATAAATATATTGTATGTAGTCAAAGTTTCTCAAACTTTAAAAAGTGTGAAAAAAAAATTATAATAAAAAGTACCTCAATTGTAATTGTGCATTATCGCTTGTATGTGACATCCATTTTGAGGGGGGGATTATAAAATTGAACTTCAAATCCAAATTTTCTAATTAAGTAGAAAATAAATTGGAGGATAGAGGCATCGGAGGTTGGAGAACAATCAGCGTCCTCTTGTCAGTCACCAATGACGTGGGCACTTATCAGCTCTGATGGAATTTTATTTTCTATGTGTGTTATTTACTTATGTTACCCCCTAGAGTAAAATATTTTGATAAAAAAAGCACTAGAGAAAGTCAGTTCATGGATCTTGAAAGGCTTTTTGGGAGGATCCAGAAAACTACACGAGGTGAATAGTTGGTGGGTTCCTGTTCATGTCCAAGTTTGTGGTAAGCCTGTGTGAAAACCATGAAAGGTTGATGGGAGATTCCTTTTGTTTTGAATCAAGATCATGAGCCACAAGAGTTGTGCTTACTACAAATGTAGGGTGCGAGTTCTTAACATGTTCACACTAAGGGGGGAATGTTGGGAAATTAAATGTTAGTGTTCACATAAGTTAATAATGTGAGTTGTTATCACAACTCACATAGCTATTACAAATGTAAAAAGTTTGTTTGTTTGTAGAGTTGTTAAAACAACTCATTAAAATTAGGAAATTATTTTAGAGAGTTTCCTATAAAATAGAATGTTAGAATCCTATAAATATGTAATTTTATGAATGAATGAGCAAGTGAATAAAAAAAAATTATTATTATTGTTTTCCTCTTTGAAATTCAACACTAAGCTACACTAGAGAGTAGCAAACCAATGAATCATGCATATGCGTATTGAACCAATGGGAGGTCACGCCCTTAGTCATTGATTTGGAATCACATAAATTCAAGTTCAATGGGAGTAATGACATAATGAGCAACTAAATTGCAGAATATGCACAAGATAGATTTTGCAAAGAAGCACTCAAAATCTTTGAAACATTATAAGCTTTGCTACAAAGGCTTAAGAAAAATTGCAGAGAAGAATAATCGGCAGATGTAAATGATTTCTTAGGAATGTGATGAATACAATATGTGCATAAATATATTTTTGCACTAAGATTATAAACCAAACGAGTAATCGTTAAACAATCAAAACAATAACATTTTCATAAGAAGAACGAAGACTTATCTGTAAATTTCATTTTCCCCAAATTGATTTGATACAATGCATTCCTTAGACTATCCATCTACATTTCTCCCTTCTAAGAATCCATGATGAAAATGAAATTCTTTTAACATAACTTTTCCTCTCAAACCCTTAATCAATTTTCTTGAAGAATCCCTCTTTCTCCCTGACTCTACAACATAGGAAATTATCTTGCAAAAAAAAAATTCTTCTCTTCCTGGAAACAAAAATCAATCCTCATGAAAATCTCTCGAAAGGATAATTATTTACAAAAGGAAGGCTATTTGATTTTCGATTCAATCCAAAAAATATGATAAAATCTCTAAAACCCCCAATAAAACATTAAGTTTCTATTCAACAATCAGTTTCAAGTTATGCATGTGCTCCATAAAAATCCTTTCTGTCTTTTTATATTATTTTTACTATTTATCTATTATCAAATTTCTTTATAATTTGATTTTATTTAATATTACATTACACTTTTAAATTTATTATATACCATAATCATTAATAAATATATTTATATCTATTTATCAAAATACTTTTACTTAATAATTTATTTAATACATTAATTAATCAAAAAATATATTTATTAAACAAATTGAATATCAATAAAAATTTACCTAAACCGTAAGCAAGGTCAAAAAGCAAGACCAACTGACCATAGAAAAACTGACAACACTGACAAGGTAACAAACCAGATACTCATCCTCTTCAAGGATGATGACAAGAATAGGGGACCAAATTTTATCTTTGAACAACTGTTCCATTGGGTTTTAAGGCACACTCAGGCCTGCAAATTCAGGTGGAGTTGATGCCTAGTACCTACAACTTGTAGCACACAAAATGATTGAGCATATACATAATGATACAACCAGGCACACCGTTGTGCCATATAAAAATGCTCCCTTGTCATTTTCATGGCCTTTTAGGTATTTTCTCATGATAGTTGATACATTTTTTTCTAATTTTATGTTGTAACATGGCTTGAACATGCATATTTAGGTACCAAAATCCAAACATTTACATCTTGTGAAGGTGTTGTGAAGTGTTGTAAGACATTTCTACATTTTTCTAGACTCTATTCATTACAAATTACCTAAAAATCACCTTTTTATTCATCAACAAGTCCTATTTTGAAGTGTTGTAAAGTCTTGTAACAATATTTCATGCTTTTCTAGGCACATCTTCACTATTTATCCCTTTCTCATGCTTTATTTGACTCCTTTATCCCCTCATTAAGTGTATTTTTGAATATTATCCCAACCAACAACATTAAATACAACATATTTCTCAACATATTTTCAGATCCTAGGTGGGACCCATTCGCCTTGGGTGGTGAATGAGTCCCCCTTGGCTCCAAATTCAAAATATTTAAATTTTCCTTTTGGATTTTTATTGAAAATCACTTGATGTCGACTTGTGATGAGGTATGAACGGCTAAATAAGGCACAAGTGTGTATAAATATGTGATTTTCACCTCATTTTACATCTCATTCATTCAAGCATTCCATCTCACATCTCAAGAATTCAAACATTCTACAACATCAATTCAAGCAATCTTCAAGCAATTTGGAGCATCCATTGACATTACTTCAGACTTGCATTATCAAGGGTTTGGTAAGTTGATAGCTATTACATGTTATTAGTTTATCATTCTCTTTCCTTTCGTTGTTTCATTAAGGGTTTTATTACCAAAAGTGGGGTTTGACTAAGGAAAACCCCTATTTGCTAACCCTCAACCATTTTTCCCCTATTGCATGTGTGTTTGTAGAACTAGGTATGCAAATTTAACAAGATTTTTGGTGTTGAAGATTGGTTTACAAGTCAACTAGGTGCTTCAAGTCAACTCAATTATATTTCAAGCTTGGAAAAGGTTTCTTGTCCATTTTCTGTAGAATTGACTTTAGCAACCTGACATTCAGTGATTTCTAGATCTGGTGTTGCTGAGTTCTCTCTTAATTTTTCAAAAAATTGGGAGGAGACTAATTCGCTACCTATGGTGAATGAGTCCCACCTTAGGACTAAAAATCTGAATTTTTTCAGATTTAGAATCCGAACAGACAGAAACTTGTTTCTGACACTTTTCCACCAGGTGGAGAACTAACTCGCCATCCTGGGTGAATGAGTCCCACTGTGAAAAATTAGTAATTCAACCAGCATCCACAACATTCCAAATTCATTATATTTTGTCCAAGTGCACTCAAATTCATCTTGTTTCTCTCCATTCTACATAATTTCTTCATTTAGTTCATTGTTTACATATCACCGTCTATTTTCAAACGTAGCTTAAATCTCACTTTTGCATTATTTTCATCCATTTACATTAGTCAATTTCATTTATTTTACATAATCTAACTTAGAAAAAATTGCACATAACATAATTTGAATGAACTAGTTAGCATTTTTGGCCCTACCTCTCTCCTTTTAGGTGAAAAACCCTAGAAGAGCTAGAGAGATGCAAAGTGAGCCAAAAATTAACAGTTCATTTTGGTGAACCTATGTTTTGAACACTTTGCATTTTTTATTCCATTTTCACATTGCATCCTAGATTACTTTTACATCAACATTTCATTTAGGACATTGTTTTGTTCTTGCATTCTAGGAATTTTCATATTGCATTAGTGAAAAATTCATTTAGATTTCATTTTTACATTACATCTCATTGAAAAAGCTAAAAATTTGCATTCTATAGAGCATTAAATTCATTTTCAAATTTTTGAAAAACACACAAAAAAAAATCATACTAGGACTCATTCGCCAACCTAGGCGAATCCGCCCCTCTGCACTTTTTAACAACATTTCTAGCATCTTTTTGGAATTTTTTTGCATTACACTTTCTTGTTTTTGCATTATGTTTTCATTTACAGATTCTCTATTTTTTATCACTTATTGCATATTAGTTTATTTGCATCATGGCATTTTCTTTCAATAAGTTTTTAAATTCATTAAATTCATTGGTAGATATGTCCAATTGTGCCTTTGGTTGTGACCCTAATGACCTTGAACTCACACATGCTCCTTCAACTCCTCATGATTGTCCTCCTTGTGATGTAGAAATCATTGGAGAAGATGATGCTAGCATGAACAAGTTCTACAATGACTACCTTGAAAACCTCAAAGCCAATGCAACCCTTTATCCCTACATGAAGTCACAAGATCTTCCTACTATTGTACCTCTTGATCACTTTGCCTATTTACATCCTAAAATCAATGAAGGACCTAAGGTTCCTCCCTCAAGTGGACCTAGTTCCTCATAAAAACTCCTAAAAACCTTGAAGAAACCATTGGAATATGGCTTCTAGTGTTTTCATTGATGGCAACTAAAGTCATCTCCATAGTCCGCAGATCAGTATCTAGTCATACTAGAAGATAAAGTGAAATATTGTGTGTTACCGGCAGAATACTTAAAGAACAGGGTATTTGATCAGTTAGTTAATCTATCTACTTCATCGGATCATTGTATTGAGTTATGGACAGCTGGGATTGCTTGTTGATCATGTATATTATCTTATTATTGAATTTTGTGGTGTTGCATTAGTTGTTGTATGAGCTTGGAGGCCTAGTACGATGTTTTCTTTCTACTTGCTTGTTGTCGTTGACTCGGTGAATGTGACACATTGTGGATGTGTAAAGTGAAATTATTTTTAAAAAATTTATGTTAAAATATTTAATTATGGGTTCCAGCTATAGTCTAGCTGACTTGGTTGGGTGCGCATCAAAATTGTTCATGATTTGGGCCAACTGTTGAAAATATTTCCAAGTTTTATTAAGGACGACCTATAGCAACTTGATTTCTAGATGTGGATATATATAAGAGATTCAATATATCATTTGAGACATGAAAAAGGAAGTGTGGTGGTGTGTCATTAGGAATAGTGATTAGGTGATTATGCATGGTTTCACTTATGCATTAGATTTTTGTAGTGTGATTTGTGCAGAGCATAGCAGAATTGTTGAATCAGTCAGAAGGATAGGAGATTATCTATAGAACTTAATTGGAACTGTAATGAGGCATTATTGATGCTATTTCATTAGTTCACTCTTTTGGATCTATTCCAAATCGTTGTAGGATAGTGAGCCCATCCTTTTTGAGTAGTGAGCTCTAGGTAGTGAGCCTGAATGCAAGTGCATTCCCATTTTGTACTTTTCATTTTTGCTATACTCATATTATATTGTGGATTGGCCATCCACTGTGGTTTTTCCCCTAACAGGGTTTCCAAGTAAAAATTCTAGTGTTATGGTGTTATGGTGTTTCGATGCATATTTCGTTTGTTGAATAATTAAGTAAGTTAAATCATAGAACAATAAAGTTGAATTTTTGCACAACACTGATTCACCCCCCCTCTTAGTGTTGCTTGTTTCCAACAATTGCTATCAAATCTAGTTCCTCAAAATAATTCTTACAACTTGAGGAGATCTTGGAAAGTGTTTCTTAATAGATACAAGCAATCTTCAACAACAACTTATGGTGGCCCTAGATGATCTTGACTAGATAAAATATGAGAATAGAGAACTGCATGAAAATCTTGAGAATGCATAAAATTTCATTTAGTCACTAAAAGACAAGATCAATGAATCAAGGGAGAAAAGAAAGGAATTATGTGGTCAGCTCAAATAGAAGAATAAAAGCATGGAAGATGAACAACTCAATCCAGCTCTAAAAGAGAAAATAGAAGAATGTGAAAATTTTCCAAAAAGAATGCTTCCTTGAAGCAAGAGATGGAATCTATCATGATGAAAATGACCAAGGAGATTGAGGACAAGAAGAAGAATGAAGAAAATCTTGCACATTATTTGAAATAAAAGTATGAAAAATGCAGTTGACTAGATAATGAATTGGAGCAATCCAAGAATAATGAAGGAGTGCTTGAAAATCAGCGTAATGATCTCAAAGATGAACTTGCCACTGCAAATGAGTATAAGGAAAAATTCAAAGCAAGCTCAAGAAAACTTGATGAACTAATCAAAGGACAGAGGACTGATAGTGACAGATGAGGTCTTGGATATGAAGAAGGAGAAAGTTCTAGATCTAGACAAAGGAACTCTAGACAAAGGAATTTTGGACAAGGAAGATTTAGACAAGGAAGTCAGATGAAAGGAGCTAGAAGAGATCCGGTAAGGAAACCAAATTCTCAAAGATTTAATGGTTATTGTTATGTTTGCAAAAAAGTTGGTCATATGGCTTCTCAATGTAGGAGTAGAATGAATATAAGTAGACCATCATTCTCAGGTCAGTGTTTTAATTGCTATAAGTATGGTCATAAGTCAAGTGAATGTAGAATTGTGATAAAAAACTTGCATAGAGATGTCAAATGTTATGCATGCAATAGATTTGGACATATTGCTAATCAATGTAGATCAAGACAAAGTTAGTGGAACAGTTGGCCTAGATAGAGAAATATTGTGTGCCACAACTACAACAAATTTGGCCACATTGCCAGATTTCACTAGAACAGAAGAGATCTGGTAAAATAGAACATGCAATAGGATGTTAAATGAAAAGTAAAAGTCAATACTAATAAGATCAAGAAGAAAATGCAGAAGAAATGGGTGAAGAAGAATCCCTCTATAGAAGGGAATGGAGCTGCACCAAAAGAAACTTCTAGTAATTCCTCAAGGAACTAATTTTAGGTCTTTGGCATAGGGGGGGCTATCAAGAAAAACTCTTAAACCTCCTCTTGTAGGTGAATGATATTGGTATCTAGATATGTCCAGTAGGAGAGAACTGATACTTTTCAGATGTTGTTCGACTAGTTGTAAGAATTAGTGAAGAATATTGGAGATATGCATAAGAGTCATCTATCTCGATGCCTGAAAGGAAGGAAACCAGATGAGTTAGGGCAAGGGAATAAAGGATTTATGCATGTGGAAAATGAAAGGAATGACTTCAAATCTCATTTTTCATATTGCATTTGGAGAAAGGAGTTTTGGAGATCTTTGAAGTGATCATTGCGAATTTGTGGAGAGACTCAAGCATAAAGGAGAATCTGCAATCAAATTATGCTTTCGTCCCCAAAAGGTATTTATTGAAAACCTATAAATCTGTGTGATTTCAATCATGTCTACTCCTCTGATAGTTGAAGTTAAGGATAGGCCACGTCCAAAGTTCAAATGGCATTCATATAAGTATGTAGATACAGAGCCCTTAGGTGCATTTTCATTAGTGTCATACAAATTCCTACATATTGAGGATATTAGGGCTTATGTGCATGCAAACATTGAAGATTTGGGAACCTCTCATTTGGTGGATTTGTACTCTCATCATATAATTCAAGAAGATTATCCTGTGAAACTAGAATTTAAAACCCTAAAAAGTAATAGATTTGCGCAATTTGCAAAATTCCCCATATTTGAAGAAGACAAATGAGTTTGATATATGTTGAGCCATGTCCATTATGAATTCATGTGGTTGGATGTGTCATTCAAAATCACAAAAGAAGCTATATATGCAGTCACAAGACTAAATTCCACTAGTAGACTTCCAGTTTTGAAGTCTAGGAAGAATGATAAGGTTACTGAAGTGATAGGCTTGCAATGGGATAGAAGAGCAATGAGGATAGATGATATTGCTGCAGTGGATGTAAAATTTGCATCAATGGTTATCTGCTATAAGATTTATCACTCAAGTAAGGAAAATTCAATATTTGGCACAGCTATCTATGCATCATATGAAGTGGTCAAACATAATGTAGACTATGATTTATGTGAATTGCTTAGAAGCCAATTATTGGAGAATTTGGGAAAAATATAAAAGGATAAGAAGAATACATTCCAATATGGTAACTTGCTGATATGTTTGTTTTTCTACTTCTTGGGTGAGGTACCAGGAGTTGGTAAAGTTCAATGGTGTAATGATATGTTGGTAGTTGTTCAGATATGGAATATGTTATGTGGATTGGGTGATCGACAGACTCACAATGCAATATTTTGGGGATACTTTAAAAGTTTTAAAAATCTGATGCACGCCAGAGAAAGAATTCCTACCACAATAGTGGAACAATACAAAGACACTATTTGCTTCATGGTAGACATTGACTAGTGCCATATGGAAGTTGTTGATCCTATAACAATTTGGATCATGCCTATGGGTTATGAAGTGGATGAGAACATTCTAAGGATGTATGAAGAGCACCTTCTAAATTCACCACTTGATCAGGGAGAAGAAAGGTTTGGTACTTATGTAGAGAAAATCTTGCAGGTTCATTCAGAATTGAAAAATCCCATGATAGTCATAAGGGTAAGAAAAGAGATATAAGCTCTTGTAGAGAGTATGGGAATTCTTGTGCATAAACTAAAAGAAGTGAGAAGGAAAAGAGATGAAGTTGAAGTAGCTAAGAAAATATAAAAGGTAGAATCAGCTAGTCGAGGAACATCTCC
This sequence comes from Sequoia sempervirens, assembly GCA_007258455.2. Taxonomy (NCBI): domain Eukaryota; kingdom Viridiplantae; phylum Streptophyta; class Pinopsida; order Cupressales; family Cupressaceae; genus Sequoia; species Sequoia sempervirens. The sequence continues at coordinate 362,079,017 of VDFB02086081.1, forward strand.
TACTCACACTAGAAGTTCCTCTGTAGCTCAATCAAATCAAGCCAAGGCTTCCAAAAAAAGGAAGAATAAAAGCACAAGATCTTCCAAAGTTGTGTCTATAGAAGAAGAGGAAGAAACTGATTTAGAAGTAGTAAGGGAGATAAAGGCTACTGGTACATAGGTTGTCAAATTGAATAAAAGAAAATATTTTGGCAAAGGAGAAGAAGCAAAGAAAAAAGGCCAAAATTGACAAGCCCAGTATGTCTATTGAGGAATTTGAAAATGATGTAGTAAAATATGGAAATCTTAAGCCACTTTGTGATTGGTATGAGATCTTTGATGAATCTGGTAAGAGAATTCTTGAAGCAACAATAAATCATATGATTTTTTTTAGTAAAGCTCTTGTTGAAATCATGTCTAGTTTTCCTACAAGTCTCTATAATGCTTTGGAGTCTAGGAGGTTGAGTGCCTTATCAAAAGAAGAAAATATGAGGAAGAGAGCTCTAGTCGATTTGTGCCTGGAAATGAAAATTGAAGAAATGGATTTATTCCTTGAAAAAGATAAAAGGGAATTTAAGAGAAAAACAAGAATAAATAAACTCATGATTGGTCAAATTGACTCTGTTGTCAGTGAAACTAAGGAAATTTTGGAAGAATTTTTGTCAAAGGATAAAAATAACATTGAGGAAATCAATACTAAAAATGATCAAGGGAATGAGGAAGTGAGTGTGGAGGTAAATGAATTAGAAGAAGAGAATGTAACTGAGGAGAACATGAATGTGTTTGATCCTCCAGAATTTGAGGATATTCTAACTTCTAGCATGGAAAATAAAGAGACACCTATGGTGACTAAGATCCCTATTGAGGTACTAGCTAAGGAAAAAGAGGTGCATAATGAAGAAGCTAAAATGCCTAAAGTCAATCTTGAATCAGAACCCAAGGTTGAAAAATAAAAGGATCAAGAAATCAAAATAGAGGAAGTGAAGGAATCTCTATTGGAGCAATAGGAAGAGTCAAATCCTGAGTTAGATGAAAGCTCAATTAACCTATCCACTCTATCTCCAATTTAGATGATGAAGGTCGTTAAAATTTCTCAAGTCAAAGCCAGTGAGAGGATACTAAAATATCACATAGAGGATAGTGAAATGCTAAAGCTTGCATCTATATTTTTACAAAAATTAATGCCTACTTATGTTTTGGACCCATCAGGTTCCTCCTCTAGTGAGTTAAAGAAGCTAATAAATTCTGTAGATTCTCATTTTGAATCTTTTGAGAAATCAACTTTGATTAAAGTGCAAAAGGAGTTCAAGGAGAAGAGAGTTGGTATCCTAAATGAACTAATTTCCAAAGATAGATTTTTTAGGCACTTGCATAAAAAATATTCAAGGTACTATCTCTGAAGGAGGCAAAGTGTACAAATCTTGCTTGGTCCTATCAAAATTTATTGAAGCAAATGAGAACAAGGTGAAAGAAATTGAACAACAGTTGGTCACTATTTCCAATACTTTTGACCCATTGACCGGTAGTGTTTGTAAACAAGAAAGTCGGGTAATGTCCTTTCTCAAAAAATTAGAGTCTGAAACTTGAAAATGAAAGGATTATTGGAAGAGTATGTTAAAATAGGGGACTAATAAGTCCAAATATTGAGATAATGGTGAATGCTTTGAAAGAAGCTAAAGATTCTATGGCCGCTCCTGATCTAGTAAGTCTCGAAGTAGCAGAAACTTTGTCATATCTACTTTGTGGTCATATAACCAATTTGGAGAGTTTGAGAAGTGTCTGGGAATCAAACTTAAGTGGACTGAAGAATAACTTTGCAGATGTCTTGAAATTTTTTTAAGTATGGACAGTTTTGCAATTTTGGTTTCCCTAAATTTTGTCATTGATGTCAAAGGGAGAGAGAGTGTAGTAAAAAATGCCTTGACATTCTTTAAGGGAGCAGTATTCTGAATTTTGGTAATGTACTTATCAGTTTCGACACTTAGTCATTTTTCACTAAGTGTTGTCATCAATGCCAAAGGGGGACATTGTTCACATATGGCTTCTAGTGTTGTCATTGATGGCAACTAAAGTCATCTCCATGGTCTGTGAATTAGTATCTAGTCATACTAGTAGATAAACTAAAATATTGTGTGTTACCAGTAGAATACTTGAAGAATAGGGTATTTGGTCAGTCAATTAATCTGTCTACTTCACTGGATCATTGTTTTGAGTTATGGACCCCTGGGATTGCTTGTTGAGCACATATATATTATCCTATTACTAAATTTTGTGGTGTTTCATTAGTTGCAATACAAGCTTGGAGGTTTGGTAGGATTTTTTTTGTCTACTTGCTCATTGTAGCCAACTCAGTGAATGTGGAACATTGTGGATGTGTACAGTGAAATTATTTAAAATAAAATTATGTTCAACTATTTAATTATGGGTCCTAGTTATATTCTAGCCAACTTGTTTGGGTGCACATCAAAATTGTTCATGATTTGGGCCGACAGTTGAAAATATTTATAAGTTTTATTAAGGCCAACCTATAGTGACTTGATTTCTAGATACAGATATATATAAGAGATTTGATATATCATTTGAGACATGAAAAGGGAAGTGTGGTGGTGTGTTGCATTCATTAGGAACAACGATTAGGTGATTATGCATAGTTTCACTTGTGCATTAAGATTTTTGTAGTGCAATTTGTGCAGAGCAAAGCAGAATTGTTGAATTAGTCAAAAGGATAGGAGATTATCTATAGAGCTTAATTGGAACTGTAATCAAGAATTGTTGATGCTATTTCATCATTTCACTCTTTTGGATCTATTCCAAATCATTGTAGGGTAGTGATCTTATCCTTTTTAAGCAATGAGCTCTAGGCAGTGAACCTAAATGCAAGTGCATTCCCATTTTGTACTTTTCATTTTGGGTACACTCATATTATATTGTGGATTGGCCATCCACTATGGTTTTTCCCCTAACAGGGTTTCGACATAAAAATTTGGGTGTTATGGTGTTGTGATTACTTTCTTTCTATCGATGCATATTTCTTTTGTTCAATAATTAAGTTAAATAATAGAATAATAAAGTTGAATTTTTGCACAACATTGATTCATGCCCCCCTCTAACTGTTGCTTGTTTCCAATAGAAACATATGGTAAAGGCTTCACTATCTTAAGTAAACAAGGTTGTGACACAAAACATGGACATGAAATCCATCAAAATCTTGAAAAACGGTCCATTGATGCACAAACAACAAGATTAGGATACCAAGATCCTTCTCATCCTAATAGACTTCATTTTCAACCTAGGAGACTTCGAGATGCTTGTACAGTGATCTTGGATACTCCTCCTAACTTAAACATGGATACTCCTCCTAACTTAAACATTCTTCTTCCATGTGAACAACCATTCTCACCCTCTAATGATGAGGATGTTAGGATCCCCATGGGTCCCCTTCCTCCTTCTATTCATGAACAAGGAGAATCTAGCAAATGAAAATGACCATATAAATTGAAAAAGCTCAAGTTTCCTACACATCCTCCCCCTGAATGTGAAAGGAGACTTCAATTGTGTTTAAACAAAGGTCTTGTACTTTTACCACCTATGAATAGGTTGGTTATTTGTCCAAAATACTCCAACATACCATTTTTCAAATATCATTGTATTCTTGGAAATCAAACAAAATAATGTCAAACATTGAAGGATATACTGGATAAGTATCACTTCATTGATATCGATTGTTTCCTTGTCATCCCTTAAAACAACTCAATCCATTCATCATGTTATAGTTGTAGAATTCCTTATTCTCACTATTGCATGATCCTTTCCCATCACTTATCTTGGCCCATTCTTTCCTTTACACTTTGTGGGGAAGTAAGAATTTGTTATCCTTGTCCTTGTACTATATTTTCCTATCTCTTAACTATGTTATTCCTTTTCAGCTTAACCATTTAAGATTGAGAAACCAATAACTTAGTTAATGGTAGACTTGCACTTGTATTACTTGTTCCTTTTTGTTTTCCTTTTCATGTGTGTATCGTGTTCCCCCATATCGTGCATTTGTGAAACATAGATTTTTAGGACCCTATGGGCTACTCTTGCACTTTTATGGTTTTTCACCTAAAAGGAGAGAGATAGAGACAAAAATGCTAATGTATCACTCAAATTAGGATTTATGCAATGTTTTTTAATGTAAACAAACTTATCTAAATGCAATTGACTGATCTATATGACTAAAAATGAATGAAAAAGTGTAATTAAAACTATGTTTGACAACACATTGTGATATGCAAACAACTATGAAATGAAGAAATAATGCAAAACAAAGAATATAGGGATGAATCTGAGTGCACCTAGATGACTTGTAATGATATTGGAGTGTTTTTAATGTTGATGGAAATCACTTATTTTTCACAGTGGGACTCATTCACATAGGGTGGTGAATTAGTCAACCTACTGGTGAAAAACTACTGGGAGCTGGTTTCTATCCATCGGGATCTAGAATTTGACAAAACATAAGTTTCCAGTACTAAGGTGGGACTCATTCACCATAGGTGGTGAATTAGTCCTCTCCCAAATTTTTGAAAACTCAAGAGACAACTCTGCAACACCAAATATAGAAATGTCTGTTGGGCAAGTTGCCAAAGTCAAATCTGTAGAAAATGGACAAATAACTCTCTCCAAGGTTGAATTGGACTCAAGTTTACTTGAAGCACCTAGTTGACTTAGAAATAAATCTTCAACACCTAATAACCTATCAAATCTACATAAAAAGAGCTACAAACAAACATACAATTGGGGAAAAATGATTAGGGGTTAGTGAATAGGGGTTTGCCTTGGTCAAACCCCACTTTTGACAATTAAAACCTTGAAAAGAAAATGAAATGAAAGAGAAAGATAAACTAATAACATGCAAGTGCTATCAACCTACCTAAACCTTGATGATGCAAGTCTGAAGTAATGTCAATGGCTCCTTCAAAGTGCTTGAATAGTGCTTGAATAATTGATGTAAAGTGCTTGAATGCTTGAAATCTAGGATTGAATGCTTAACTAAGTGAGGAGATGTAAAATGAGGTGAAAATCACTTATTTATACAATTCTTGTGCCTTAGTATCCATTCATACCTCATCACAGGCCAAGGCTGACATCAAATGATTTTGAATAAAATCCCAAAGGGAAATTTGAAATATTTTGAATTTGGGGCCAAGGGGGACTCATTCACCACCCATGGTGAATGGGTCCCACCTAGGACCTAAAAACATGTGTTAGGAAAAATTTTGTATTTAATGTTGTTTATCAGGGTAATATGCAAAAATACACTTAATTAAGTCATATGAGGGCATAAAGGGGCCAAATAAATCATAAGAAGGGTGTAAATAGTGAAAATATTCCTAGAAGAGTGTGAAAGCTTGTTACAAGACTTTACAACACTTCACAATATGACTTGATAAATAAAAAGGTGATTTTTAGGTAAACTGTATTGAATAGAGTCTACAAGAATGTAGAAATGTCTTACAACACTTCACAACACCTTCACAAGACATCATTCTTTGATTTTTAGTACCTATATTAGCATGTTCAAGCCATGTTACAACATAAAATCAGAGCAACATAGTTCCAACACCATGAAACAAGACCTTAAAGGCCATGAAAATGACAAGGGGTCATTTTTCTATGGCACATTTAACCCCCAGTTTAATGAGAGGATGAACTTGCTTCAAAATCACACTAAAATAGCCATGAACATTAAGGGGAGGGTTTAGATGCACTTATGTTAGCAATATGGAATGACAACAATCAAGAGGGATGATCAAGCCCCCAGGATGAAGATCACAAGGCAAACTAGACATAAGAATAAAGGAACACACATGTGTTGAAAAGAATTGGATGAAGCTTCGATCATCAATCCAACTAGTTATGGAAAGAGATCTAGATTGATTGTTTGAAAAAGAGAATTTGTACTCACTCTACCTAGCCATGGAATTAGTTGTCTGTGAGATGAGAAAGCCCCAAAAGGTAAGATGCATACACTAGTTGGTATGCACTCACAAACACAAAGGTGGCTATGGGGAAAATTCATGCCGCTAGTTGGGCTTCCCGCTCAACCATATCAAAGTTATACTACCTGATAACTTTAACAAGGTGCCATAAGAAAATGCTCATAAAAAAAGGAAAGGTACCACAATCATGCAAGTTACATTATGCAAGGTGGAAAAAAGGAATGTAAAATGTAAAAATGAAAATATATAAAATGTAAAATGTAGAAAGTGAAAAGATGTTCAAAGGAGTCTTGTTCAGTTTATGCAAGGTCAATCACTCAGGGGAAATTGTGCCTAATGTCTTCCAAGAGAGGAATAATCAAAGAATAGTATATTCACAACTTAGGGGATGCAGTGCATCGCGTCAAGCCACCAAGAGGAATGTAATATGTTGGGATAGATCACACTTATGAAGGACATCATACCCAATGATATCCAAAAAGTGATAAGTGCATCACATAAATGACAAGGCTAGACTACAAACCAAGAGTGAAAATGAAATAATGGTAATGTATGGCCCCCACTTTAAAGGAATTTCTACACATCGTTCTATGAGCAATTACTTTAAAGTAGAGCAAAAAAAGAAAATGCAAAAAAAAAAAAAAGGACACGAGAGCTGACCTAGAAAGCTCTATGCCAAGTCATATGTTTCAAAGTTAGCCTGTCATGTCAAGGAAAAATGAAAAACAAAGAAAAGGGAGTTCCCCCCAACAAAGAAAGCACACCAAACACATAAGGGATCTATGGATTTGGGGTCAGTATGTTCATTGCTGGAATGTATTTATATTAAAGAGCTTGAAACTATCATCATTTCCCAAATACATAGAACGAGAAGAATGACACAAAAAATCAAAAAAAAGAAAAGAAAATGAAAGTCTATTTTGAGTCAATATGGAAGAGATATTGTGGTCTCAACAGTTTGCATCATCCCCAAAAGGAAAAAACAAGTGAAAAAGAAAGAAAACAAAAAGGAAAAATAAAATTAAAAATATTTTGGTTCAACATGAAGTAGACATTTTGGTCTCAATGCCTTGCGTCATCCCCAAAAGGAAAACACAAAATAAAAAGAGAAAAATACAAAGACCTTGTGGGTCAACATGGAAGATACATAGGGAGTATCTATGCTTTGTGTCATCCCCAAAAGGAGAACACAAAACAAAAGCAAAAAATACAATGCACGATGAATAGAAGAATAGAGGTATGAATAGAAGAAATGTACAAAGAGAGAGAACATCAAATGCATGATAAGGGGGAACATGATACACATGAAAAGGAAAGTAAAAAGAGAAAAGTAAAAAGGCTAGTTAGGCGAATGCAAGTCAACCATATAACAAGTCATCCACCTCCCAATCATGTTCAGTGTAATGCAAGGGTGGTTGACTGTCCAAAGGAATGATTGCAAGCACCGAACCATGAGTTGTACTAGGTTCTTCACTTGATGGAGAGGATGTATCATTTAAGCTCATTGTAGATGAAAATAAATAATTTAAATCATTATGCACTTCTTCATTGATTTTGGAAATTTTTGCATTTTCATTATCATCATTATCATCATCAAGATTAATGACAATAGGAAGACGAATGGTGATTTCTAAAGATGGATGTATCAAAAGATGAGGTTTTTGGATTGGTTCAATTTGTTGTGATTGTTGTACTAGATTGTCTTGTGGCGAATCAGGAGAAGGAAGGTGGTCATTTATTACTTCTATCAAAGGTAAAGGTTGATTTTCTTTAGTTTCTTCTATGCGAGATTGACGAGCAAGGAGATGATGATGACGCCTTTGTTCCCTAACACCATGGTTTTGTTTAATTCTATTTTGGAGTGGTTGAAGTGTAGGAGCGGATTGAGTCATCATAGGTTCTTCTGATTCTGAAGGGGGAAGAACAAAAGAAACCAAAGAGGATGGATCAACCACTTTCTCTTTGGCTTTATACACTTGTTTAATTTGAAGAGGAACAACGAGGTTGGTTTCACTTTCTCTTGGTTGTTTAAATGATGGAGGGAAGTGTCGAAGGGTGGTTGTTTAGGAGTTTGGATGGGTTGATCAATTCCAAACTTGGGTTGAAGCATGGTTTCATCTATGATAGGAGGTGTGGAAGTGAATGGGGATGAGTTACGAAGAGATATTTCAGCTATCTTTTTGGCTTTAAACTTTTCATAGGCTATGAAAACTAAGTCCTTGTGAGGGGTGATAGGTTCCATGGGTTCAGGCTAGAAGGCTTCTAATGAGAAGTTACCTTTGGAAGATAAATGATTAAAGCCACTATAGTGTATGGTGAATATCTCGTTGTCATGTGGAAACTTCAAGAACTTATGAACAACTGATGGGACCGCTTTCATTGAGCAAAGAAAAGGGAGGCCTGGGTGAAAAAAAAATTTGTCAGATTGTGGAAAAATTGAAAATGTTACCTCCAAATTTTTAGGTCATATTTGTAAGGGTAGCATGATTGATCCAATTGTAGGGCATGCAAAACCATTATGTTTTTTAATCCAGTAAGTGAGTTTATTATAATCATCTTGATATAGTTCATGTAATACCAAAAAAATTTCTTTGATCATGTTCACACCACAAGTAGGATCTATTAATATCCCATTGGTGGGCTTATCATAGATTCTTCCAGCTATGTAGAGAGGACCATTAGGAAGCTTGTGGAGTATGTCTTTAGCAAAAAAAGTAATAGCAAGTGATTTTGTGGTTTGGCCCTTATGAGGGATAACGTCTATTGTAGCCACAAGTTTATCCATAGGACTAGCTTGGGTAACAATAGGATTTGTATCATGTTTGTTATTTCTATCAACAATCATTACATCAAGCTTGGAAGGTTCACTAGCCTTAACAAATGAGGTAGTATGTTTTGGCATAGGATTGGTGAAAATGTGTAAATTCTATTTAGGAGGTGCAACAAACTTATTTCCCTGATCATTAACACTTGTAATGATCAATTTACTTGAATCAATGAAGTCTTGAACTAAATCTTTAACATGCTTACAATGTTTGGTTTTGTGGTCATTTTGACGATGAATATGGCAATAAGCATTACGTTTGAAGGTAGGTGGTAATGGTTGATTTTGATCAAGTGGGAAAATGGGTGGCAAGGTGAGCATGAATTTTTGAATTAATTGGTTCATTGTGTGATGGAGGGTATCAGACCTAAAGGAGTGAATTTTCTATTTGGATCTCCATAATGATAAGGCACAGTTACCCTAATAGTGGCCACTTGATTTAGAACAGATTGGGTTGGATTTGGTGGAGATTGACGAGGCGGATTAAACTGTAAACAGCCTCTATTAGGTTTTCAAAAGTTTTTTGTGTTGTTTTAGTTTTGATTGGTGTGTTATGGTTTGTCAACTTGGCTAGAAGTGGATTTTGAATCATGACTTGAAACCAAATTTTGGTAGTCACATAAGGTTGTACATAAAAGCATAAATGAAGGGAACTTCATCATGGTGAGTTTATCCTGAAGGTTGGTGTGCAATTTTTTGATAAACATCTTCTACAGATGTGCATCAGGAAGCTTGACATCAATTTGAGCATATAAGGATTGGTAATGTGAGATGAAATCTGTCACTTTTTCATCTGTGTTTTGCCTACATCTCGTAAGGTCTGCCATTGTCTTTTAGGTGTCATGTGAACTTGAAAGTTACTAATGAAAGCATCCACCAATTCATTGAATGAACAGATGGAATGATTGAGAAAGTTGGAAAACCTTTCTAAGGTAGTGTCTTTCAAGGTCCTTGGAAAAAGTTTTTCTAAAAGTTTATCATCAAGGAAAAAGTCACTACACAAAGTTGTATAAGCATTAACATGCTTGATAGAATCTAATTTTCCTCCGTATTTCTCAAACTGATTCATTTCTATCCCTTGTGGCATCGGGGTACATAATATTTCTAAGGATAAGGGACTACTACGAACATGATATGTGGTTGGAGCAAATTGACCTTGACTAATGTTGGAAAGTTGATGTTGCATAGATGAAACAATAGTGAGAAGTTGTGTAAGAGGATGATTGAGGTATGTAGGTTGAGGTGGAAGGGAAAACGGTGATGGAGTGTAAGTGATATTAGGGGAAGTGAAAGTAATGCTAAGAGGCGTGGAAGTGGTAGAAGGGACTTGTGATGCCACAAAAGAAGTAGGAATGCTAGTGGAAATTGGGAAAGAAGTATCTTGATGCATAGTTGTATGGACTTGTAGATTGGTATACGTTGGGATGGAAGCAATGGTTGAAGGGGGAGGAACTTGAGGTGCTTCTTGGCTTACAAGAATGGTTGCAGATTGGGTGTTGAAAGAGGCATGTTTATTGTAAATATCAACAATTTTCTTCATCACTTGCAACCCATCATCACTTTCAATCAAACAATGAAGATTCTCAATGGTAGGTATGGTAGTTGTGGAATTTTTTTCAAGTGACAAGTCTTGTTGTAAATGTGAAAAGTCCTCATGAATATTAATGACCTTTTCTTGCAAGAGGGAATTGTTTTGGTTGTCAACATTCATTGGATGGAAAGCTGAAGGCATGGAAGTGGTACTGTTAGGGCCTAATGCACCATTTTCCATACTAGGAATAGGATCTCGTGAGATCCCAAGGTACACAATGAAAGTGTTATTTTAGGATTCCATGAGTCTAAAACTTTGTCTCACTAAAGTATTATCAATGAGGCACCAAACACTCATGCAAGTACCACAAAGGAGGTGTGAAGGAAAATTCAAGCTATTCTAAGAGATCTAAAATGAAAATAATATAGATTCTGCTAACTGTAATAGAGATCCAACTACAAAAAATAGAAATGGAAACAAATGCGAGAAAAATGCCAGAAATGTCCAAAAAGTGCAGAGGGATTGATTCACCCTAGGTGGCGAATGAGTCCCAATCTGAATTTTTTTAGTTTTTTTCAAAAAATTTAAGATGATTTAAATTCTCTATAGTATGCAATTTTCAAATGAAAAATGCAGATTTTTACTTTTTTCAATGAGATGTAATGCAAAACTGAAAGCTACATGAAGGTTTCACTAATGCAAACTGAAAAATCCTAGAATGCAATAACAAATCAATGTCTTAATTGAATGCTAATGCAAATGGAAACTTAGGATGCAATATGTGAATGCAATTAGAAATCTAAAGTGTTCAAAAGTTGGTTTCACCAAAATGAAACATAGATTTTTGGGACCCTATGGGCTACTCTTGCACTTCTATGGTTTTCACCTAAAAGGAGAAAGATAGGGCCAAAAATGCTAATGTATCACTCAAATTAGGATGTATGTAATGTTGTTTAATGTAAATGAACTTAACTAAATGCAATTGACTGATCTATATGACTAAAAATGAATGCAAAAGTGTAATTACAACTATTTTTAAAACACATTATGATATACAAACAACTATGTAAATGAAGAAATAATGCAAAACATAGAATATAGGGATGAATCTGAGTGAACTTGGATGAGTTTTAATGATTTTGGAGTGTTTTGAGTGCTGATGGAAATTAATGATTTTTCATAGTCGGACTCATTCACCCAGGGTGGTGAATCAATCCACCTACTAGTGAAAAATTGTTGGTAGCTGGTTTCTATCTGTCGAGATCCAAAATCTGAAAAAACTTAAGTTTCTAGTTGATTCAAAGTGCTTGAATAGTGCTTGACTTATTGATGTAAAGTGCTTGAATGCCTAAAATTTAGGATTGAATGCTTGAATGAGTGAGGAGATGTAAAAAGAGGTGAAAATAACTTATTTATATAATTCTTGTGCCTTAGTATCCATTCATACCTCATCATAGGCTAACATCCAGTGATTTTGAACAAAATCCCAAAAGAAAATTTGAAATATTTTGAATTTGGGGCCAAGGGGGACTCATTGGCCACCTATGGCGAATGGGTCCCACCTAGGACCCAAAAAAATGTTGTATTTCATGTTGTTTGTTAGGATAATATGCAAAAATACACTTAATTAAGTCATATGAGGGCATAAATGGGCCAAATTTAAATCATTAGAAGGGTGTAAATAGTGAAAATATGCCTAGAAGAGTGTGAAAGCTTGTTACAAGACTTTATAACACTTCACAATATGACTTGATGAATAAAAAGGTGATTTTTAGGTAAATTGTATTGAATAGAGTCTAGAAGAATGTAGAAATGTCTTACAACAGTTCACAACACCTTCACAAGACATCATTCTTTGATTTTTAGTACCTATATAAGCTTGTTCAAGCCATGTTACAACATAAAATCAAAGCAACATAGTTCCAACACCATGAAACAAGACCTAAAAGGCCATGAAAATGACAAGGGGACCATTTTCTATGGCACATTTAGCCCCCACTTTAGTGAGAGGATGAACTTGCTTCAAAATCACACTAAAATAGCCATGAACATCGAGGGGAGGGTTTAGATGCACTTATGTTAGCAAGATGGAATGACAACAATCAAGAGGGATGATCAAGCCCATAGGATGAAGATCACATGGCAAACTAGACATAAGAATAAAGGGACACACGTGTTGAAAAGAATTGGATGAAGCTTCGATCATCAATCCAACTAGTTATGGAAAGAGATCTAGATTGATTGTTTGAAAAAGAGAATTTGTACTCACTCTACCTGGCCATGGAAATAGTTGTTTGCAAGATGAAAAATCCCAAAAAGGTAAGATGCATACGTTATTTGGTATGCACTCACAAACACAAAGGTGGCTATGGGGAAAATTCATGCTGCTAGTTGGGCTTCCCGCTCAATCATATCAAAGTTATACTACCTGATAACTTTAATAAGGCGCGACAAGAAAATGATCATAAAAAAAAGGAAAGGTACCATAATCATGCAAGTTACATTATGCAAGGTGGCAAAAAGGATTGCAAACTGTAAAAATGCAAATATATAAAATGTAAAATGTAAAAAGTTAAAAGATGTTCAAAGGAGTCTTGTTCAGTTTATGCAAGGTTAATCACTAAGGGGACATTGTGCCTAATGTCTTCCAAGAGAGGAACAATCAAAGAATAGTATATTCACAACTTAAGGGATGCAGTGCATCGCATCAAGCCACCAAGAGGAATGTAATATGTTGAGATAGATCACACTTATGAACGACATCATACCCAATGTCATCCACAAAGTGATAAGCGCATCACGTAAACAACAAGGCTACACTATGAACCAAGAGTGAAAATGAAATAATGGTAATGTATGGCCCCCACTTTAAAGGAATTTCTACACACCATTCTATGAGCAATTACTTTAAAGTAGAGCAGAAAAAGAAAATGCAAAAAAAAGAAAACAAGACACAAGAGCTGACCTAGAAATCTCTATGCCAAGTCATATGTTCCAAAGTTAGGCTGTCATGTCAAGGAAAAATGAAAAAAAAAGAAAAGGGAGTTCCCCCCAACAAAGAAATCACACCAAACACATAAGGGATCTATGGATTTGGGGTCAGTATGTTCATTGCTGGAATGTATTTATATTAAAGAGCTTGAAACTATCATCATTTCCCAAATACATAGAACGAGAAGAATGACACAAAAAATCAAAAAAAAGAAAAGAAAATGAAAGTCTATTTTGAGTCAATATAGAAGAGATATTGTGGTCTCAATAGTTTGCATCATCCCCAAAAGGAAAAAACAAGTGAAAAAGAAAGAAAACAAAAAGGAAAAATAAAATTAAAAATATTTTGGTTCAACATGAAGTAGACATTTTGGTCTCAATGCCTTGCGTCATCCCCAAAAGGAAAACACAAAACAAAAAGAGAAAAAGAGAAAGACCTTGTGGGTCAACATGGAAGATACATAGGGAGTATCTATGCTTTGTGTCATACCCAAAAGGAGAACACAAAACAAAAGCAAGAAAGACAATGCACGATGAATAGAAGAATAGAGGTATGAATAGAAGTGTACAAAGAGAGAGAACATCAAATGCATGATGCGGGGGAACATGATACACATGAAAAGGAAAGTAAAAAAAGAAAAGTAAAAAGGCTAGTTAGGCGAATGCAAGTCAACCATCTAACAAGTCATCCACCTCCCAATCATGTTCAGTGTAATGTGAGGGCAGTTGACTATCCAAAGGAATAATTGTAAGCACCAAACTAGGAGTTGTACTAGGTTCTTCACTTGATGGAGAGGATGTATCATTTAAGCTCATTGTAGATGAAAATAAAGAATTTAAATCATTATGCACTTCTTCATCGATTTTGGAAATTTATGCATTTTCATTATTAGCATTATCATCATCAAGATTAATGACAATAGGAAGACGAATGGTGATTTCTAAAGATGGATGTATCAAAAGATGAGGTTCTTGGATTGGTTCAATTTGTTGTGATTGTTGTACTAGATTGTCTTGTGGCGAGTTAGGAGAAGGAAGGTGGTCATCTATTACTTCTATCAAAGGTAAAGGTTGATTTTCTTTAGTTTCTTCTATGTGAGATTGACGAGCAAGGAGATGACGATGACGCCTTTGTTCCCTAACACCATGGTTTTGTTTAATTATATTTTGGAGTGGTTGAGGTGTAGGAGCAGATTGAGTCATCATAGGTTCTTCTGCTTCCGAAGGGGGAAGAACAAAAGAAACCAAAGAGGATGGATCAACCACTTTCTCTTTGGCTTTATACACTTGTTTAATTTGAAGAGGAACAACGGGGTTGGTTTCACTTTCTCTTGGTTGTTTAAATGATGGAGGGGAAGTGTCGAAGGGTGGTTGTTTAGGAGGTTGGATGGGTTGATCAATGCCAAACTTGGGTTGAAGCATGGTTTCGTCTATGATAGGAGGTGTGGAAGTGGATGGGGATGAGTTATGAAGAGATAATTCAGCTATCTTTTTGGCTTTAAACTTTTCATAGGCTATGAAAAATAAGTCCTTGTGAGGGGTGATAGGTTCCATGGGTTCAGGCTAGAAGGCTTCTAATGAGAAGTTACCTTTTGAAGATAAAGGATTAAAGCCACTATGGTGTATGGTGAATATCTCCTTATCATGTGGAAACTTCAAGCACTTATGAACAACTAATGGGACCGCTTTCATTGAGCAAAGCCAAGGGAGGCCTAGGCGCAAACAAAATTTGTCAAATTCTGGAAAAATTGAAAATGTTACCTCCAAATTTTTAGGTCATATTTGTAAGGGTAGCATGATTGATCCAATTGTAGGGCATGCAAAACCATTATGTGTTTTAATCCAAGAAATGATTTTATTATAATCATATTAATATAGTTCATGTAATACCAAAAATTATTCTTTGGTCATGTTCGCACCACAAGTAGGATCTATTAATATCCCTGGTGGGCTTATCATAGATTCTTCCAGCTATGTAGAGAGGACCATCAGGAAGCTTGTGGAGTATGTCTTTAGCATAAAAGGTAATAGCAAGTGATTTTTTGGTTTGGCCCTTATGAGGGATAATGTCTATTGTAGCCACAAGTGTATCCATAGGACTAGCTTGGGTAACAATAGGATTTGTATCATGTCTATTATTTGTATCAACAGTCATTACATCAAGCTTGGAAGGTTCACTAGCTTTAACAAATGAGGTACTATGTTTTGGCATAGGATTGGTGAAAATGTGTAAATTCTAGTTAGGAGGTGCAAAAGACTTGTTTCCCTGATCATTAACACTTGTAATGATCAATTTACCTGAATCAATGAAGTCTTAAACTAAATCTTTAAGATGATTACAATGTTTGGTTTTGTGGTCATTTTGACGATGAAAATGGCAATAAGCATTAGGTTTGAAGGTAGGTGGTAATGGTTGATTTGGATCAAGCGGAAAAATGGGTGGAAAGGTGAGCATGCATTTTTGAATTAATTGGTTCATTGTGTGATGGAGGGTATCGAACCTAAAGGAGTGAATTTTCTATTCGGATCTTCATAATGATAATGCACAACTACCCTAATAGTGACCACTTGAATTGGAATAGATTGGGTTGGATTTAGTTGAGATTGAGGAGGCAGATTAAACTATAAAAAGCCTCTATTAGGTTTTCAGAAGTTTTTTGTGTTGTTTTAGTTTTGATTGGTGTGTTATGGTTTGTCAACTTAGCTAGAAATGGATTTTGAATCATGACTTGAAACCAAATTTTGGTAGTCACATAAGGTTGGACATAAATGCATAAATGAAGGGAACTTCATCATGCTGAGTTTATCCTGAAGGTTGGTGTGTAATTTTTTGATAAACATCTTCTACAGATGTGCACCAGGAAGCTTGACATCAATTTGAGCATATAAGGATTGGTAACGTGAGATGAAATCTGTCACTTTTTCATCCATGTTTTTCCTACATCTCGTAAGGTCTGCCATTGTCTTTTAGGTGTCATGTGAACTTGAAAGTTACTAATGAAAGCATCCACCAATTCATTGAATGAACAGATGGAATGATTGAGAAAGTTGGAAAACCTTTCTAAGGTAGTGTCTTTCAAGGTCCTTGGAAAAAGTTTTTCTAAAAGTTTATCATCAAGGAAAAAGTCACTACACAAAGTTGTATAAGCATTAACATGCTTGATAGAATCTAATTTTCCTCCGTATTTCTCAAACTGATTCATTTCTATCCCTTGTGGCATCGGGGTACATAAGATTTCTAAGGATAAGGGACTACTACGAACATGATATGTGGTTGGAGCAAATTGACCTCGACTAATGTTGGAAAGTTGATGTTGTATAGATGAAACAGTAGTGAGAAGTTGTGTAAGAGGATGATCGAGGTATTTAGGTTGAGGTGGAAGGGAAAATGGTGATGGAGTGTAAGTGATGTTAGGGGAAGTGAAAGTAATGCTATGAAAGTAATGCTAAGAGGCATGAAAGTGGTAGAAGCGACTTGTGATGCCACAAAAGAAGTAGGAATGCTAGTGGAAATTGGGAAAGAAGTAGCTTGATGCATAGTTGTATGGACTTGTAGATTGGTATACGTTGGGATGGAAGCAATGGCTGAAGGGGGAGGAACTTGAGGTGCTCCTTGGCTTATAGGAATGGTTACAGATTGGGTGTTGAAAGAGGAATTTTTATTGTAAATCTCAACAATTTTCTTCATCACTTGCAAGCCATCATCACTTTCAATCAAACAATGAAGATTCTCAATGGTAGGTATGGCAGTTGTGGAATTTTTTTCAAGTGACAAGTCTTGTTGTAAATGTGCAAAGTCCTCATGAATATTAATGACCTTTTCTTACAAGAGGGAATTGTTTTGGTTGTCAACATTCATTGGATGGAAAGCTGAAGGCATGGAAGTGGTATTGTTAGGGCCTAATGCACCATTTTCCATACTAGGAATAGGATCTCATGAGATTCCAAGGTCCATAAGGAAAGTGTTATCGCGGGATTCCATGAGTCTAAAACTTTGTCTGACTAAAGTATTATCAATGGGGCACCAAACACTCATGCAAGTATCAAAAAGGAGGTGTGAAGGAAAATTCAAGCTATTCTAAGAGATCTAAAATGCAAATAACAACGATTCTGCTAACTGTAATAGAGATCCAACTACAAAAAATAGAAATGGAAACAAATGCCAGAAATGTCCAAAAAGTGCAGAGGGATTGATTCACCCTAGGTGGCGAATGAGTCCCAATCTAAAGTTTTTAGTGTTTTTCAAAAAATTTAAGATGATTTAAATTCTCTATAGTATGCAATTTTCAAATGCAAAATGCAGATTTTTACTTCTTTCAATGAGATGTAATGCAAAACTGAAAGCTACATGAAGGTTTCACTAATGCAAAAATGAAAAATCCTAGAATGCAATAACAAATCAATGTCTTAATTGAATGCTAATGCAAATGGAAACTTAGGATGCAATATGTGAAAGCAATTAGAAATCTAAAGTGTTCAAAAGTTGGGTTCACCAAAATGAAACATAGATTTTTGGGACCCTATGGGCTACTCTTGCACTTCTATGGTTTTTCACCTAAAAGGGGAAAGATAGGGCCAAAAATGCTAATGTATCACTCAAATTAGGATGTATGCAATGTTGTTTAATGTAAATGAACTAAACTAAATGCAATTGACTAATCTATATGACTAAAAATGAATGAAAAAGTGTAATTACAACTATTTTTAAAATACATTATGATATACAAACAACTATGTAAATGAATAAATAATGCAAAACATAGAATATAGGGATGAATCTGAGTGAACTTGGATGAGTTTTAATGATTTTGGAGTGTTTTGAATGCTGATGGAAATTAATGATTTTTCATAGTGGGACTCATTCACCCAGGGTGGTGAATCAATCCACCTACTAGTGAAAATTTGTTGGTAGCTAGTTTTTATCTGTTGAGATCCAAAATATGAAAAAACTTAAGTTTCTAGTTGATTCAAAGTGCTTGAATAGTGCTTGACTTATTGATGTAAAGTGCTTGAATGCCTAAAATTTAGGATTGAATGCTTGAATGAGTGAGGAGATGTAAAATGAGGTGAAAATAACTTATTTATAAAATTCTTGTGCCTTAGTATCCGTTCATAACTCATCATAGGCTAACATCCAGTGATTTTGAACAAAATCCCAAAAGAAATTTTGAAATATTTTGAATTTGGGGCCAAGGGGGACTCATTGGCCACCTATGGCGAATGAGTCCTGTTGTGCATGTTTTGCACACACACCCCGCCATAGGCAGGGACCCCCTTTTTTTGGCTCCTGACAGGCTGCTTTGCTCCTGTCTTGTTTTGTGTGCCCCATTTCCAAGCCCAAATTGGTCATGTGCCATCAAATGATCAAATTCCCCTACCCAAATTCCCTTGCTTGGGGTATTCAAATCTGCGGAGAAATAATGTCCCCCATCCCCTTTCTGCCTTTTGTCTTGCTTTGGCTATTTCAGAAACATCCGTGGACCCCTGTCATTCCAGTTTCCACATTTTTGGCTTTGCGGACAAATTTTTGGTGGACTTGGAATGTGTTTGGGGTGTTTCAATGAACTGCCAAGGTTTCGTCAATGTTTCGTTAAGTTTCAATGGTTTCAAAACTTTCCCTCTAGAATTCCCTTCCTCCTTGGCTATTTATAAACATCTGTGGACCCCCGTCACTCCCGTTTCCTCATTTTTGACATTGGGGTCACCCTTTTTTGGATCAGGGATGTGTTTGAAGTACATAAATGAACTGTCAAGGTTTTGTCAACGTTTCATTAAGTTTTGATGGTTTCGGAACTTTCCCTCTAGAATTCCCTTCCTCCTTGGCTATTTGGAAACATCCGTGGACCCTCGTCACTCCCATTTCCTCATTTTTGACTTTAGGGTCACCCTTTTTTGGATCTGGAATGTGTTTGATGTGCTTAAATGAACTGCCAAGGTTTCGTCAAAGTTTGGTTAAGTTTCGGTGGTTTCGGAGCTTCATCCCCCTTTTGCTATTTTGGAACTTCTGGCGGCTGCCTCCTTCCCGGCCTCTAGAGCCCAGCCCCTGTGGCAGTTTCCAGGGTTCCGCCTCTCCATCACTATTTTGGAACTTCCGACGACTGCCTCCTTCCCGACCTATGGAGCCCGGCCCCTCCGTGGCCGTCTCCAGGCTTCTGCCTCTCCATCATTGTTTTGGAACTTTCGACAGCTGCCTCCTTCTCAGCCTCCAGAGCCCGGCCCCTCTGTGGCGGTTTCTGGGGTTCCGCCTCTCTGTCGCCGTTTTGGAACTTCCGACGGCTGCCTCCTTCCCAGCCTCCGAAGCCCAGCCCCTCTATGACCGTTTCCAGGCTTCTGCCTCTCCGTCGCCATTTTGGAACTTTCGGTGGCTACCTCCTTCCCGGCCTCCGAAGCCCGGCCCCTCCACGGCTGTTTCCGGGCTTTCGCCTCTCCATCGCTATTTTGGAACTTCCGACAGCTGCCTCCTTCCCGAACTCCGGAGCCCGGCCCCTTCGTGGCTATTTTTGGGGTTTGCCTCTCTGTCGCCATTTTAGAACATCCGGCGGTTGCCTCCTTCCTGGCCTCTGGAGCCTGGCCCCTCCGTGGCTGTTTCTGAGGCTCCACATCTCTGTGGACATTTTGGAACTTCTAGCGGCCACCTCCCTTCTGGCCTCTAGAACCTAGGTCCTCTGTGGTCGTTTCTGGGAGTCCGTCCCTCTTTGGCTATTTTGAACATCCGGGAGTCTGCCTCCCTCTCAGCTATTTTGAACATCTGGGAGCCTGCCTCCTTCCTGGCTGTTTTGAACATCCGGGAGCTTGCCTTTTTCCTAGCTGTTTTGAACATCCGGGAGCCCGCCTCCTTCCCAGCTGTTTTGAACATCAAGGAGCCTGCATCCTTCACAGCTGTTTTGAACATCTAGGAGCTCGCCTTCTTCTCGACTATTTTGGCGTCTATCCGCTGTCTGCCTTCTGGCTTTCTTCCGCCGTCTTTCCGCCCTCTAGCGCTTGCACCTTTGAAGCACGCATTAATGTTTATGGTCCAAATGAGCTTCAAATATGAATATCAAGATCTTTTGATGATGCATGGATAGATCTAACAAGGAATTTTTAGGTTTGACTGACATTTTCCTTAACTCATGTATAAATGCACTTACGACACTTCGTGTTTGCAGGAGTCAAGAAGCCTTCCGTAGGTCTATCAAAGAGGCCCATTGAGGGAGTTGTCCTCAACTTTTTCCAAATGATGATGATTTCTAAGGAGCTTTCTGCCCGAATCAGGGGCCACCAATCCATTGATGCCAATCGTCGACAGATTCATTTGATCAAAGGAAGTACACTGTAAGCACATCAAGCAAAAGACAACTTTTAGGCAGTTTCTGCTACAGTGAAGAGGGAAATCAGTTAAATGACAAAATTGCTACAGTGACTATCACTAGATGACAAAACAGGGAAAAGACAATGAATGTATTTTAAATTGCTGAATATTGTGGGGTAGGTGAAACCCTAATGTAAATCAAATCTGATCCATTCATTGTAATTGAATCCTAGCCATTCATTTGAGCTTTGAAAAACTATAAATAGGGGCTTGCCCCTCATTTGTAAGTGTTGGAGAATTGATGTAAAGACATTTTGCAGCAATAGAAAGAAGCATTGCATGATTTATGGGTGTTCCTTTTAAGTTTTCTCTTTATGTATGCATGGTTCACCTTCCATGTTAGTTTTAGTGTTAGTTTATTGAATGGGAGTGGTGATGGTGTTTGTTGTTTTAGTATTTGATGGATTTTCAGCTCATGCTTTTTATGGTTCATTGATGATAAGTCACTTTGCAAAGCTAGTCTAAGCTCATTACTTCATTGTTGCAACTTAGTTCAATTACATGTGCATGATGTGCATGTGCACTTTGAAAATATGCAGTCCTTAGAAGATTGCACTAGTTTTGTGCAACTGTAGGTTTCTCTTGGCCAAGCAAAACTCAGTTTAGGAAGTCTTTCTACTTTAGTAGCCACCATTGTTACTGTTCATTCGTAGCTTAGGATTAGAATAGCTTTCTCAACCCTTCTCCTTTTGCTATTTCTTTTAATCCTTGGTTAGAGTAGGATCCAAAGCATCACCATGAAGCTAAATCGGATGAATTTGATGAGTTTCAACTTGCTGTTTTGAGTGGACAGCCACTGCTCATTCACTTTCAGCACTTTGAAATACATTTGCAAACCCAACTTCCATGCTTTGTAACTCATCCCTAAGACCGCCTTTTGATTCCAGCAAATCACATCAAACAACTGAGATGTTCCAAGCACTATTGAGACCTGACATTAGAGACCTTGGGATAGTGTTCTGCAATCTGATTGTGGAAGATTGTCTTTCAAGAGAGGTAGTGCACCTACACATTTCCTGTGTTGAAAAGTGCATAAAAACACCATCAACAGAACTGGCGCTAGAAGGAGGGCTTGACATGTTGAGGTTACGAAGCTGAAAGTTGGAAATCGAAAGGAGCACTTGCAAAGAAGAAATCTGTGATAGGAGATCTCTGTAATTCAAAAATTAGAAAATTTTGAAGGCAAACAAGAGCTGAGTCGAAATGGAGCAGCATTTGCAAATCAACATCACTCAACTGCATACAAATTTGAACAAGAGATTGAAGAAGCCATTGCAGCAATTTGCGTTGGCAGATAGATGTCGGATCCATTGCACTTGTAGGCATAGTGAATTGGGATGTCTAACATTCTTGGATGGAATTGAGGTCTTGCAGGGAGAAATTCCCTTTTGGGAAATATTCCAGCCCTTGGCCCCCACAGACCTAGAGGAAGAATTGACAACCATGGCAGCCAAGGCATTCAAGGAGTTGATCGAGGAAAATTTGAGCGGCAAGGATGGACCAAGATTGGAGGAAATATTAATGTCTTGTTGGTGCAGATTTCACAATGCACCCCACTCTGAATTCACTTACTCATCATGCACAAAAATCATCGCTCAAGCTAGGGGTTGTTCGAACAAGTTGGAGCAACCAACTCTCAATGAGGAGAAGTTATCCAATGAGGCAGAAGAATTGTCAACATCCGAAGGACAGTAAAATAAAAATGAACCAAGAAATTTGACACAAGTTGGTGTTGGGACAGTAGACATGGAAAATGAAAACCAAGAGGGAGGAGTTGAAAGTCTTGGGACAGCAACGTGCATTGATGAAAATCTAATTATAACTAGTTTAGAAGACTTTCCCTCCATTGAAGAAGATCAGTCCTCCACTCAAGAAGAGGGATTGGCAGTTGGAGATGAATCAAACGAGTTTGCAGTAGTTTGTGCTGGGGCAGCAAATGAAAATGTTGAAAATCAAGAAGAAGAGGAGGCTGAAAGCCTTGGGGCAATAGAAGGAGATGGTAAAAGCATAAGAAAAATTAGGTCGAAAGACCTCTCCATCTATAATGACAGTGATCAAGAAGCTAAAAATGCAGATTTGAAGGACTGGGAGCAACCACTCACTATGGATGTCTACCATCATAATTATTTTTCAAGTGATGATAAGGACTCAATAGCGAAAAGATATGACCAGCTCATCTCCAGGTTGGCAAAGGATTGGTCAGAGCTGAAGTACCATGTGGATTTGGAGATATTGTTGCTCCCAAATTGGTGTCGACTCCATGATTCATCGCACTCAGAGCTCACATGTAAGCTATGCCAAGAGGCCATCAAATAAGTCAAAGAACAAGTAAGGCAGCCAAGTGCCCAACCTCCTCTACTTGCTGCTCAGATTGAAGTAGACGACCAAGAGCCTAAGTCAAGTGATGGCTCAGTTGAAGGTGGTCCTCAAGAGGATGTTGGGGCAGCAATAGAAGAAGGATAGCAATACAGTCTCGAACTTCCGAGCGATGAAGTAGATCAAGTGGGAATGCTGTCCACTAGTCACCAAGAAGTTCTTCCTCTTGAAGAGTAGTTGTGTACCATGGACGATGGACTTTTTGGCGAGTCTTCAGAGGGAAATTGTGCAGTATACTTTGGTCCCCTTGATGAGGTTCTATCAATTGACGACTTCTTTCCATTAGGAGTTGCACTACGAAGGTATGCTCATGCCGAGGAAGAGCACATCTCATAAGACAGTAGTGATGAATACATACTCCTTGAGCCCCCGAACAGTGATGCACTAGTGTTTCAAAATTGGGAGAGGAGCTCCTTCTCCATTTACAGTGATAGTGACCAAGAGGAAACAAGTGGGCGCCATGAGGAGATACATGAACAACAAAAGGAAGAAGATAAAGGTGGAGGTGTTTCGATGGCTGCCAACAAATACAATGAGCTTGGTCAACCGCGGGCTACAACTAAGGGTCCTTCTGCCTCAATCTTTGTAGATTTTCCTTCACAACCAGAGAGCTATAATAGGATAGATTCAAATATGTCATCGTCCAATGACACTGAACATCACGAAAATAAGGTTGACACCTGGGAAAGGAGATGGGACAGCATGCTGGCCCTTGAAGATAGCAATCAAGAAGAGGTTTTGGCAATGGAAACCCGTGCAGATGAGGTGTTCCTCCTTCAAGAACAACCAATTGGGATTGTGGATCTTGCTCATAGCTTGGAAGAGTTATTTTCTGCCCCATCCTCCCAGCCTTATGAAAGCTCAATGTCTGAAGTGCTGCACCGTCCACCGCACCTGCCTGAGGCTGCCAATGCAACAACCAAGGATGTTGTGCTTGCTCTCGACTGTCCAATGTTGCCACCTCCGTGTGATGACATCCAGGTTTTATCCTTCCTTGCTCCTATTATTTCTCATAATTGTACTTATTATTTTGATTATGGGAATGAGGGAAAACAAACATGTTTATGGATTAACCATGGGTTTGGCGAGCCTCCTTAATTGCTGATTTTTCATGATGACGTGATTGAACTTGAGTTTTGCAACATTGAATTTCCTTTTTCAGAATATAAAGACAAGTTTGCATGGTTAAGAATAATAACGATTACCTATTTTCTCGTGCATGCATTATGAAATCCAATGAATGTTAATGTTGGTTTGTCGTGCCTGAACATAGTGCTTTGTAAATATCTTTGTTCATAGCTCATTTTTGAGTAGTATAGGTTTCCTGTAAATACTCTACTTTCCTGTTTTCCTTAGGTTAGTTGGCTTGTGTAGGTTGCTTGCTTTGTTTGCTTTTTGTTTTCTTTTGCTTTGTTGCTACTTTGCTCGAGGTCCATCTGCTTTTAACTAGGCAAATTTGTGTGCACAACAACCATACTTATCGCATAGGGTTGTTCTACGTATTTCTTTGTCAAACTCTAATCAAGTCTTCAGAGTGGATGGTGAAGGTCTTCTATTAGTGTCAAGTGATCTGGGTGTTTAATTCGAAGAGGATAAGTTGTTGGTTTAGTCTGATTTTGACGTATTTTGAAATCTTATAGCTTTTACACATCTTAAGAATTCAACGGTCACTATAGGGCCTTTTGTGAAGTCTAGTTAAGTGAAAAATCTAAAATTCTGCTCCAGCGCCACTATGATTCTCAGCCTTGAGCGCGAGCTTCAATGCTTGTGGATTGAAATAAAAGAGCTGAAAAGAGAAAATAAAGAAATAAAGAAAACACTAAAAATTAAAAGAAAAAGAAAATTCAACTTTTCAGGGGTATTCGAGCAACTCTATCAGAGCTATGGACGCCCAGCCGACAATAGAGCAATGTTCGGGAGAATCACAGCGATAACCTCGTCGGGGCTATGGACGCCTGACTGGCAGTGAGGCAATGTCCCAGATGCTTTTGGAGTTAGAATAAACTATGTAGCTTAACTGAATGGAGCTTGGGTTCCTGTAGCAACTGAAGGATGGGAATTAATGCAATTGCACACACTTGGATTTTCAGCATACTGAAGGTTAGGTTGGCTAATGGTTTTGATCCTTTGGTTGGGCGTCTAGTTTGTTTGCCCTAGCCTAAAGGTCGGAACCAGAGATTCTGGGTTTGTGATTCCAGTTTGTCATCAAAATGCTCGAGAGCATTTCCCCAGTGAGTCACCATTTGTTGTGCATGTTTTGCACACACGCCCCGCCGTAGGCAGGGACCCCCTTTTTTTGGATCCCGACAGGCTGCTTTGCTCCTGTCTTGTTTTGTGTGCCCCATTTCCAAGCCCAAATTGGTCATGTGCCATCAAATGATCAAATTCCCCTACCCAAATTCACCTGCTTGGGGTATTCAAATCTATGGAGAAATAAAGTCCCCCATCCCCTTTCTGCCTTTTGTCTTGTTTTGGCTATTCCGAAAACATCTGTGGACCCCTGTCGGTCTAGTTTCCACATTTTTGGCTTTGGGGACAACTTTTTGGTGGACTTGGGATGTGTTTGGGGTGTTTCAATGAACTGCTAAGGTTTCGTCAACGTTCCGTTAAGTTTTGATGGTTTCAGAACTTTCCCTCCAGAATTCCCTTCCTCCTTGGCTATTTGGAAACATTCGTTGACCCCCGTCACTCCCGTTTCCTCATTTTTGACTTTGGGGTCACCCTTTTTTGGATCAGGGATGTGTTTGAAGTACGTAAATGAACTGCCAAGGTTTTGTCAATGTTTAGTTAAGTTTCGATGGTTTTGCAACTTTCCCTTCGGAATTCCCTTCCTCCTTGGCTATTTGGAAACATCTGTGGACCCCTGTCACTCTCGTTTCCTCATTTTTGACTTCGGAGTCACCCTTTTTTGGATCTAGGATGTGTTTGATGTGCTTAAATGAATTGCCAAGGTTTCGTCAAAGTTTGGTTAAGTTTTGGTGGTTTGGGAGCTTCATCCCCCTTTTACTGTTTTGGAACTTCTGGCGGCTGCCTCCTTCCCGGCCTCCGGAGCTCGGCCCCTCCATGGCCATTTCTGGGGTTCTGCCTCTCCGTCGCCATTTTAGAACTTCCGGCAGTTGCCTCCTTCCTGGCTTCCGGAGCTCGGCCCCTCTGTGGCAGTTTCTGGGGTTCCGCCTCTCCGTCACCATTTTGGAACTTCCGATGACTGCCTCCTTCCTGGCCTCTGGAGCCCAGCCCCTCCATGGCTGTTTCTGGGCTTCTACCTCGCTGTCATCATTTTGGAACTTTCGGCGGCTGCCTCCTTCCTGGCCTCTGGAGTCTGGCCCCTCCGTGGCGGTTTTCGGGGTTCCGCCTCTCCGTCGCCGTTTTGGAACTTCCAGCAGCTGCCTCCTTCCTGTCCTTCGGAGGCCGGCCCCTCCGTGGCCATTTCTGGGCTTCCGCCTCTCCGTCGTCGTTTCATAACTTTCGGCGGCTACCTCCTTCCCGACCTCCGAAGCCCAGCCCCTCTGTGGCCGTTTCTGGGCTTCCACCTCTCCATCACCATTTTGGAACTTTCGGTGGCTGCCTCCTTCCCGACCTTCAGAGCCCGGCCCCTCCATGGCCATTTCTAGGGTTTCACCTCTCCGTTGCCCTTTTGGAACATCCGGTGGTTGCCTCCTTCCTGGCCTCCGGAGCCTGGCCCCTCTGTGGCCATTTCCGGGGCTCCGCCTCTTTGTGGCCGTTTTGGAACTTCCAACAGCCACCTCCCTTCCGGCCTTTGGAACCCAGGTCCTCTGTGGCCGTTTTCGGGAGTTCGTCCCTCTTTGGCTGTTTTGAACATCCAGGAGCCTACCTCCTTCTCGGCTGTTTTGAACATCCGGGAGCCTACCTCCTTCCTAGCTATTTTGAACATCCGGGAGCTCGCCTTCTTCCCAGCTATTTTGAACATCTGAGAGCCCGCCTCCTTCCTGGCTTCTTTGAACATTAGGGAGCCTGCCTCCTTCTCGGCTATTTTGAACATCTGGGAGTTCGCCTTCTTCCCAGTTGTTTTGGCTTATGTCCGTTGTCTGCCTTCTGGCTTTCTTCTGCCATCTTTTTGCCCTCTGGCGCTCGCACCTTTGAAGCACACATTAATGTTTATGGTCCAAATGAGCTTCAAATATGAATATCAAGATCTTTTGATGATGCATGGATAGATCTAACAGGGAATTTGTAGGTTTGACTGACATTTTCCTTAACTCATGTATAAATGCACTTATGACACTTCGTGTTTGCAGGAGTCAAGAAGCATTCCATAGGTCTATCGAAGAGGCCCATTGAGGGAGTTGTCCTCCCCCTTTTTCAGATGATGATGATTTCTAAGGAGCTTTCTGCTCGAATCAGCGGCCACCAATCCATTGATGCCAATCGTCGAGGGATTCATTTGATCAAAGGAAGAACACTGCAAGCACATCAAGCAAAAGACAATTTTCAGGCAGTTTCTGCTACAGTGAAGAGGGAAATCAGCTAAATGAAAAAATTGCTACAGTGACTGTCACTAGATGACAAAATAGGGAAAAGACAATGAATGTATTTTAAATTGTTGAATATTGTGGAGTAGGTGAAACCCTAATGTAAATCAAATCTGATCCACTCACTGTAATTGAATCCTAGCCATTCGTTTGGGCTTTGGAAAACTATAAATAGGGGCTTGCCCCTCATTTGTAAGTTTGGAGAATTGATGTAAAGACATTTTGCAGCAATAGAAAGCAGCATTGCATGATTTATGGGTGTTCCTTTTGAGTTTTCTCTTTATGTATGCATGGTTCACCTTCCATGTTAGTTTTAGTGTTAGTTTATTGAATGGGAGTGGTGATGGTGTTTGTTGTTTTAGTATTTGATGGATTTCTAGATCATGTTTTTTGTGGTTCATTGATGATGAGTCACTTTGCAAAGCTAGTCTAAGCTCATTATTTCATTACTACAACTTAGTTCAATTACATGTGCTTGATGTGCATGTGCACTTTGAAAATCTGCAGTCCTTAGAAGATTGCACTAGTTTTGTGCAACTGTAGGTTTCTCTTAGCCAAGCAAAACTTAGTTTAGGAAGTCTGTCTACTCTAGCAGCCACCATTGTTACTGTTCATTCATAGCTTAAGATTAGAATAGCTTTCTTAACCCTTCTCCTTTTGCTGTTTCTTTTAATCCTTGGTTAGAGTAGGATCCAAAGCATCACCATGAAGCTAAATCAGATGAATTTGATGAGTTTCAACTTGCTATTTTGAGTGGACAGCCACTGTTCATTCACTTTCAGCACTTTGAAACTGCATTTGCAAACCCAACTTCCATGCTTTGTAACTCATCCGTAAGACTGCCTTGTGATTCCAAAAAATCACATCAAACAACTGAGATATTCCAAGCACTATCAAGACCTGACATTAGA
The DNA here is from genome assembly GCA_007258455.2 of Sequoia sempervirens. Lineage (NCBI taxonomy): Eukaryota > Viridiplantae > Streptophyta > Pinopsida > Cupressales > Cupressaceae > Sequoia > Sequoia sempervirens. The sequence goes on from VDFB02086081.1 coordinate 362,107,454, forward strand.
GACCTTGGGATAGTGTTCTTCAATCTGATTGTGGAAGATTGTCTTTCAAGAGAGGTAGTGCACCTACGCATTGCCTGTGTTGAAAAGTGCATAAAAACACCATCAACAACTCCCAACTAGGACCCAAAAAAATGTTGTATTTAATGTTGTTTGTTAGGATAATATGCAAAAATACACTTAATTAAGTCATATGAGGGCATAAATGGGCCAAATTTAAATCATTAGAAGGGTGCAAATATTGAAAATATGCCTAGAAGAGCATGAAAGCTTGTTACAAGACTTTACAACACTTCATAATAGGACTTGATGAATAAAAAGGTGATTTTTTGGTAAATTACATTAAATAGAGTCTAGAAGAATGTAGAATTTTCTTACAACACTTCACAACACCTTCACAAGACGTCTTTCTTTGAGTTTTAGTACCTAACTAAGCATGTTCAAGCCATGTTACAACATAAAATTAGAGCAACATAGTTCCAACACTGTGAAACAAGACCTAGAAGGCCATGAAAATGACAAGGGGTCATTTTTCTATGGCATAGTTTGATGTTTCCTTCTCTTTGTACACTTCTTCTATTCGTACCTATATTCTTTTATATGTCTATTACTCCCCAAATTTGAACATTGAAAAATTTCAAATTTTAGTGCATCCTTTATACACTTTTGATCCTGTGCAATTACACAAAAAATTAAATTTGAAATTTCATGCAAGCTAGTTTAAAATCCTTTTATGGTCTTGATCATAATTGCAATATGCACAACCTAGCCAGTTTTGTGTCCAAAATCTTTATCGTTTGCAAGATTTTAAGCTTCGCTTTTTCTCATCTGTGATTTGCAAACGTGGTAAAAATTTAGCATCCGTGTTGTTGGAGGTAAAATAATTTTTGGTTTTGCTCAGGATAGCCCATTCACTTTGCTATCCAAATTTTAGAAGAAAGGGAGTTGATATGAGAAAAATATGGAGTTTTTGTCTTAAGACAAGTTAATGACTTTTCACAGGATCAAATTCTAATGGAGCATTATAGGTTTTGATATATTTTCAAAATTAGAATAGTGAATTATTATTGAAGATGACTTTATTTTCACTTAACAAGGATAAGTCATGAGGCCCTATGGATTTAAAGACAAATGACTTTATTAAAGTCATTTATTGAGATAATTTCAAGTTTACGAAAGCTCCCATTCATAACTCCTTGTGATGAGGAGATATTTCTTGGTTTTGAAACTTCACTTCTTCTTGACTCTCTTTGTTGTCACAGAGTTTCCAAGTTATAGAACTCCAAAAGGGCATGACTTTAGGTTAGCAAGTTACACATTTCCCCAACTACCTGACTCTCTTTATAGTCAGAGGTTTTGAAGGTTACCTAACTCCAAGAAGCCCCGATCCTCTAGATCTGTGAATTGCTCAATAGTGCCAGTAAGTGTAAAGTTGAGTTCTATAACCTTTGCTAGTATCCTCACAACGGATGAGGAATTTCAAAAGAAATATGGAGTGTCTTGAGAAACATTACATGATCACAGGATAATCATAGTATGGATTTTTTGAAAAGGCTTTAGAAACTTCAACCAAATGCAGTTGGTTTTATACAACCAGAATTCGAAGCCTCTGCCAGTATTCTTCCTTGCTCGGCGCAATGGGGAATTCTTGTAATGGATATGAACTGCTTAGCAAAATGCTTAAAGACACGCCTCAGTACTTCACATGATTGGAAATACTTTTAGAAAATGCTTTTCCGGGCATAAATACAAAATTTTAGTCACAACATAGACACATTGAGAAGGACATGAACTGATTGACAAAATGCTGTGAAATAGAAGACAATAGAATTTATAGTTTATGTACAAAACAAGTGCATGGATTAGTCACATATGCAATGGACGTAGGGGATGCAAATTGATTTGTTCAGGAATTATTTTAAAGCTCCCACATAGCACGATAACGGGTATAGGCATCACAACAACAACAACAATGTTTATGCTTGAATGATGAAACAATTATCATTCCAAAAATGGAGGATGGATCCTTCACAGGAATCTACGATGGAACTTTTAGTCAAGAGTTTTAGGTGTCTTATTTATTTTTATACCAATTTTGGAAGGTTTATAAAGCATTGGAAGTGAGAAAGGAGATGGAAACCCACGCAGTGGAGACATGGACAATATGGATTCTTGCAATTGCATTGAAAAATTCAACTGAAAGGCCTCCTTTAGGAACAAGATGTACAGACCCTGCCCTTCCTTTCATAATATTACATTCAAAACCCAAACTTCTTCCACAAATGGAGATTGTTTTAAAGCGCAATCTAGAAAGAAAGACTGGTGGTCTAGGTCTACTCCGTTAGGTCCATTTATTTATACACTTTTGGAGAAGTCAAGTGATGACAAAAAGCAAGAAACTGTCAAATGAAGAGGATGATTGTTCTAGATAAAATTAGTGGGAAGATTAAATCGCTATTGCATGGGAACTCTTCGATAAACATCAATTCCTTGAAAGACTTTACTTGTGGAAATAACACTGGCTTTAATACTCTAGGTGTTGCAAATCAAAGCAATGGTAACTGTTTTGTTTCGTTTTGGACCTAAGAAGATGGTTTGTTGCATATTCTTCTACATTCTTCAACAGTTTGTTCCTCCAATTAATCGTGGACTGAGACATATCAGAGGCATTTTAACCAATACGGAGATCAAGGGAATTCTTTCAAATCTGATACTTAACCAATGTGGAAACTATCTTATGATATGAAGGTGATTTTTAGATGACCTTAAACAGGTATATTAAAAGGACTTTTAGAAACTTTCCAACAATTCAGGTAATTTAAACAGTGATAATAATTGTTTATGGAAAGTAATAAAAAAATCAAGAAGCTGCCGATTTTAGAAAAATCACAGATTCACAAATGAGCTAGTTGCATCGAATTTATATTCTATGCGAAAATAATGTGAATCATCAAAAAGGGGAAAATCGATTGAATAGGTTTCAGATAAATTAATCTATTATTAGCTATTACAAGGCAGTGACTGTAGGGAGACTTTTCTAATTATTACATATGGCAAGTCAAGAGGATTTTGTTCTTGAAATCACAAATAATGGAATGGAATAAAAGTGTAAGAGTTAGGAAAGCAAATGGGATTTTTCCTAAAGTAGAAAAGTCATTCACATCCATTCACATGTTCATGTGCTCCATGGGAAAACTTTTGGTATTCTCATAAAGAAACGAATTTCAGATCAAGAAAACGGTTACCTAGAACAAGGAATCCACCCGATGTCCTTCTCTAACTTTATCAAATAAAAATAATATGCGGAGTTGAAGTGAAAGAATTTCTCTTGAAATCAAAAGAAAAGATAATTATCAAGAAAATAGTTATGAAATTGAAACAGTCTTGCAAGAGGGACTACTTATCTTCTCATCAGAAGGCGCTTATTAGGGAGGAGGATAAACATGTAACCTCAGGACTTTGAGAGGATCTTTTTTTTCTATTCTCAGAATAGGGGAATTAGGGGAAGTGTTATTTTCTTTCACACAGTTTTGTTTTTTAATCAGAGAGGCTTTGAACTCTTATTCATTTTGGGAGAAACAAAGAAACTATTTCTAGGTCTGTGCACTCATTAAATTTTCTCTTTTGATTGCATATGTCTTTGTACCTTTGTAATCATTCTCCAAGTTTTATCTATTGTAGAAAATTGTGTATGTGATTGTTTATGAAGCTTTGAATTTAGAACAACCCATCTATTGAAGGAAATTTGTTGTCTTTTCTTTTCATTGTTTCTCATATGTGGGTGTATCATAGAAGAACTTTCTGTCATTTATCTTCATCCATTTTCGTTTCAAGTTTAATCCTTCACATCTATTTCATGGCTATGGGTAGATGGTAGTTTTCCTTTTCTGCTTTCAGGTCAAAAGCATACCCCATTTCCTAATTCATTGCAAACCATTCAAAGGTAGCTGCACCTTGTAAAATAAGAAGAGAGCACTTACAACTAACATTGCAAGTGACTCAACAGTTAGTGTTGTTTTTTCTTCTTTCTGGGAATTCTGAGTCATTTTCTTTCATTCATTTTCGAAGGAAAATTTGTTAACTAACAATGTCATACATTGTCTTTTTCACTTTTTTTGTGTTGTCCTTTTGGGGATGATGCAAAGCATAAAGATGCCCTATGTCTCTTCCATGTTGACCCAAAAGTTCCTTTTCTTTTTCACTTTTGTTTTGTGTTCTCCTTTTGGGGATGACGCAAAGCATAGAGATGTCCTATGTCTCTTCCATGTTGACCCAATCGGTCCTTTTCCTTTTTACTTTGTCTTTTCTTGTGTTTTCCTTTTTGGAATGATGCAAGGCATCAAGACCGAAATGTCTCCTTCATGTTGACTCAAAACATTTTCTTTCATCTTTTCATTTTTTCATTTTTCTTTTGTTTTCCTTTTGGGCACAATGCAAAGCATTGAGACTGCAATGTCTTTTCCATGTTGACCCAAAACAAACTTTATTTTTCCTTTGTTTTCACTTTTTTTGTGTCATTCTTCTACTTCTATGTGCTTTGGAGAATGATGATAGTTCCAAGCTCTTTCATAAACACATTGCAACAACAAACATACTGACCCCAAATTCATAGATCTCTTATGTGTTTGGTGTGCTTTCTTTTCTAGGGGGCAACTCCCTTTCTTTGTTTTTCATTTTCCTTGACATGACGCAGCCTCACTTCAAAACATATGACTTGGAATAGGGCTTTCCAAGTTGGCTCTCATGTCTTGTTTTCCCTTTTTCATTTTCTTTCCTTCACTAATTTAAAGTAATTGCTCATAGGCCAATGTGTAGAAATTCCTTTAAAGTGGGGGGCATACATTACCATTATTTCATGTGCATTCTTGGTTCTTAGTGTAGCCTTGTCATTTATATGATGTGTTTGTCACTTTATGGATGAAATTGGGTGTGATTTGCTTCATAATTGTGATATATCTCAGCATATTACATTCATCTTGGTGGTGTGATGTGACACACTGCATCCCCTAAGTTGTGAATATACTATTATTTGATTGGTTCTCTCTTAGAGACATTAGACACAATGTTCCCTAAGTTACTAACCTTGCATGGCCTTCAAACATTTAACACTTTTACACTTTACATTTTTACATTTTTTGCATTGTACATTTTTGCATTCTCTCCACCTTGCATAATGCAACTTGCATTCCTATGGTACCTTTCTTTTTGTTAATGAAATTTTATTTGTGGTGCCTTGTTAAAATTATCAACATGTGTAACTTTAATATAGTTGAGCAGGAAGCCCAACTAGTGGCATGACTTTTCCCCATAGCCACTTTTGTGTTTGTGAGTGCATACCAACTAGCATATGTATCTAACCTTTTGGGCTTTCTCACCCCATGGACAGTTAGAAGTTTTGTTCCCTAGAGTGAGTACATTTGGGCCTTCTCACTTGATGGACCTTCCTAAGTTATGTCACCCCAGATTGAGTACACATTCTCTTTTTCAAACAATTATCCTAGATCTAATCCACAACTAGTTGGATTGACGATCAAAGCTTCATCCGATTCATTTCAACACTTGTGTGTTCCTTTGTTCTTATGCCTAGTTTTCCATGGGATCTTCATTCTAGAGGCTTGATCATCCCTCTTGATCATTGTATTCCATCTTGCTAACATAAGTGCATTTGAACCCTCCTCTTGATGTTCATGGCTACTTTAGTGTGAGTTTGAAGCAAGTTCATCTTCTCACTAAAGCGGGGGCTGAATGTGTCATAGAAAAATGGCCCCTTGTCATTTTCATGGCCTTTTAGGTCTTGTTCCATGGTATTTGATATATTTTGTTCTTATTTTATGTTGTAATGTGGCTTGAACATGCATATTTAGGTACTAAAATTCAAACAATGACGTCTTGTGAAGGTGTTGTGAAGTGTTTTAAGACATTTCTACATTCTTCTAGACTCTATTCATTACAAATTACCTAAAAATCACCTTTCTATTCATCAAGACCTATTTTGAAGTGTTGTAAAGTCTTGTAACAAGATTTCACGCTTTTCTAGGTGCATCTTCATTATTTATCCCTTTCTCATGCTTTATTTGACCCCTTTATGCCCTCATAAGTCTTAATTAAGTGTATTTTTGAATATTATCCTGACAAATAACATTAAATACAACATATTTCTTGACACATATTTTCAGGTTCTAGGTGGGACCCATTCGCCATGGGTGGCGAATGAGTCCCCCTTGGCTCCAAATTCAAAAAATTTAAATTTTCCTTTTGGGTTTTTATTCAAAATCACTTGATGTCGGCCTTTGATGAGGTATGAATAGTTAACTAAGGCACAAGTGTGTTTCAATATGTGATTTTCACCTTATTTTACATATCCTCATTCATTCAAGCATTCCATCTAACATCTCAAGCATTCGAGCATTCTACAACATAAATTCAAGCAATATTCAAACACTTTGGAGCATCCATTCACATTATCTTAGAATTGCATTATCAAGGGTTTGGTAAGTTGATAGCTATTGCATGTTATTAGTTTATCATTATCTTTCCTTTCATTGTTTCATTAAGGGTTTGATTACCAAAAGTGGGGTTTGACCAAGGAAAACCTCTATTTGCTAACCCTCAACCATTTTTCCCATATTGCATGTGTGTTACAGAGTAAGGTATGTAGATTTAACAAGATTTTTGGTGTTGAATATTGGTTTACAAGCCAACTAGGTGCTTCAAGTCAACTCAAGTCTATTTCAAACTTGGAGAAGGTTTCTTGTCTATTTTCTGCAAAATTGACTTTGGTAACCCAACATTTAGTGATTTCCAGATCTGGTGTTGCAGATTTGTCTCCTGATTTTTCAAAAATTTGGGAGAGGACTAATTTGCCACCTATGGAAAATGAGTCCCACCTTAGGACTAAAAATCTGAATTTTGTCAAATTTCAGATCCTAGTATATAGAAACTTGTTTCCGACACTTTTTCACTAGGTGGAGGACTAATTTGCCACCCTGGGCGAATCAGTCCCACTGTGAAAAATGAGTGATTTCAACCAGCATCCACAACATTCCAAATTCATCAAATTTTGTCCAAGTGAACTCAGATTCATCCTGTTTCTCTCAGTTCTACATAATTTCTTCATTTAGTTCATTTTTTTCATATCATAGTGTGTTTTCAAACATAGCCTAAATCTCACCTTTGCATTCATTTTCATCCGTTTACATTAGTCAATTGCATTGAGTTTACACCATCTAACTTAGACAACATTGCACATAACATAATTTGAATGAACTAGTTTTCATTTTTGGCCCTACCTCTCTCCTTTTAGGTGAAAAGCCCTAGAAGAGCTAGAAAGGTGCAAAGTGAGCCAAAAATCTACAGTTCAACCATGAAAGGAAATCATAGCATCACAGGGTACTCATAAGAGAGTGATGTGACACTATCCCCTTCACCCACACACAATAGTAAGAACAACACAAAATAGTCCAACCAACTCATAAACAATCATCTATATAGCAATTAAAATGATAATCACATAATGGTCATGGTAAAATAATCGCATACTGATCATAACAATGCATCTATATACAATATCATAAAATAGATCAACTACTTACATCATTATCATGTACCTTTAAATATCCCCATTAGTTTACCTTCATCTCTGAGTTCCAAGCTGACTACCTGCACATCCATGGTGAGAATAGAGGGGCACTACAACAACATTACAAGCCAACATCAAATCTAGGATAGTAAAATCTTACAAAGAATTTGATTTGAAATAGGTCCTAGTTAAAGTAGAACTCATACACTAGGTTGGGAGTATGAGTCCTAGTGTCTTAAACACAAGACACAAACTCTAAGAAATTTTATGTTCAATGTAATGTTTAAAATTAGGTCCCAAGACCTAGGTGGGACCCATATGCCCAAGGTGGTGTATGACTAATAGATCACTAGATCTGGAACACATAACCTTAAACATTGAATAATGATTTTTCATTTGTTAAGTTTCAGGATTATCCTCAGAAAAATACATTAAATTAGGCTTGTGGATGCAAAATAGGACCAAATAAGGAAAAAAGAAGCCAAATTTTAACGAGGGCCCAAACAAGTGTGAAAATGCAAAGGGATACATTTTTCTACACTACATGTATACGCAGAATCACAATCAAAATATGATACTTATGATTAAAATTGATAGGATATCTAGCATAAGCTACATGTTCTACCCCACCATATAAATACATAGAGGAAGAAATTGTTTACGTTTAATGGTAAGATTATTTAGTTACAAAATGATAAAGTCCCAAGATCCAATAATCAACTCGGTTGATTCCTCTCTTGAAAATATATATTGGTATATCTTTATGGTCTTAGGGATGCTAGATTGGGTTTTTAAGAATTGTAATTTGGTTAATGGGATGTTGTTATAATGAGAGTCCTAATTGTTGGAAATGTGTCTCAACTTACTGGTTGGTTACTAGTAGCATTGTGTTCTTTTATCCCTTTGATCGATTGGATTGTTCTCTATTGACGGGACCCCAAAGGTTGTCCCTATGATGGTTTGATAGTTTGTGGTGTTGGTAGCTTGTTCTATCATCATGATTTGACTCTGTTGGTGAAAACCTAATGATAGTTCCAATGACAAACCAATCCTGATGTCACAGAGAATTGAAACTTTTAAACTTTGGTTGTGGGTTGTGAAGTTCGTAAAATCTTTATGTAGCTACTTCATCAGGACCCTCAACCTTGTCTCATTGATGAACCGATAGACATGAAGCTATAAGGTACACATTGATGGGACTTGCATACATTGGTGGAAAATGATATAAAGTCTTCCCAATGTGGCGATGGACTTGGTTGATGGTACACTCTAAGGAGCCTTTTTTGATGTGATGATGAGTGATCGATGAGACATGGTCTCTTGTCTCGCTAATACTTTGATGACCATTTGGCTTGGTGGGTGTTACACTCATTGGGGTGACTCCAACAAATCGATGGGAGGTTTGATGTTGTCTCACCAATGCCCCAATATGGTAACTATTGATTGACGGTTTATCTACTATAATGAATGGGAACCAAATTGGTATGTTTCTTGCATGGGTCTGGTGATGTAGATTGATTGAGAAATTCTCTCTGAAGGAAAAAAAAATTAATGTGAAAGACAATTGTAACAATGGTTGAGAGAGTTGAGTTGTGAGTCAGAGATAGAGAATGAGATAGATCGAGTTTGTAATTCTTCATGTATTGAGTGAGTGAATTGACATTTGAAAGGAAGAAACTGTAACTCTATATGTGGACCTTTTGTTCATTGTAATACAAATATTTTTTTCTTGGTGTGGTGGGTTTTTCTCCCAAAAGGGTTTCCCCACATTAAATCTGGTATCTATTTTGTGTTGTGTGAAATTTTTTGTTATATTTTTCCTAGTAATTTGCATCTTTAATGAACTGTAATTTGAAATTTAAACCTTAACTTTGCATTCTCTTTTTAGAATTATCATTAGGAAAGTGTTTCTGCACCTTTTCTTTCCTTACAAGTGGTATTAGAGCCTAGCCAATTGTGTTATCCTTGTGGGTTAGGTGGGTTTTTTGTGCCAATTCTAAAGTGGGAGTCTTGTAGTGGAGTCTAGTAATTTTATTGTAGATTAAGATGGCAAGCACATCAGGGAAGATTGAAATTGAGAAATTCAATGGTGGCAATTTTGAGTCATGGAAACTCAAAATGGAAGATCTGCTAGTTGATAGAGATCTTTGGATAGTTGTGTCTGGAATGAAACCTTTAGGCATGAATCAAGAGGATTGGGACCTCACCGATAGAAAAGAAAAAGAGTTGATAAGACTCTATTTAGCAGACTTCGTTCTCCTTAATGTTCATGAAGAGAAGTCTGCATCTTCATTATGGAAGAAGCTTGGTGACATTTATTAGGGAAAGTCCTTGGTGAATAAGATATTCTTAAGGAAAATTTTGTACTCTTTGAAGATGGAGGAAGGGGCTTTTGTGGCTGATCATTTGAATACATTCAATATGCTCATTGCTCAGTTAACATTTGTAGGTGTAAATATAGACGATTGAGGATCATTGCATTCTCTTTTGTGTTCTTTTCCTGACTCTTGGGATCAAATAATGATGGAAATTGGGAGCATGACAACCACTTTCAAAATGGAAGATGTGGTTGCTTCATTGTTGTTAGAAGAGATGTGAAGAAAATCTTCAGAGATAGCAAAGGAGGCTCTTGCTATTCGAATCAGATCAAAGGAGAAAGGTAAGAAGAAAGAAAGAAGTCTAAATCTAAGTCTATAAGGAGATCAAAGTCTCTTGGAAAGAATTCCAAGGTGAAATACTAGAATTGTGGGTAGCCTGGTCATGTTCATAAGAATTACAAAGAGGAGAAAAAGAAGAAGAAGAAAAATAATTCTTCAGATAACGATTCTTCTCAAAGCAATACAAATTCCTTCATTGCAGCCTTGGTGACTCAGACATTAGATGATGTATGGCTGATTGACTCAAATGCATCCTTTCACATGACATCTCATAGAGATTGGTTTATGAAGTACGAAAAGTATGCTGGTGGAAAGGTGTATCTAATAAGTAACTCATCTCTGAAAATTGTTACCTATGGAAGAGTCAATTCAATTTCCTAATAGAAGGATCAAGGATTTGATGGTGTAATGCATATACCAGGTCTAGCTCAAAATTTAATGTCTGTAAACAAGTTGAATGATGGTAGCGTACAAGTTTCTCTTTCAAATGGTGGCTGCAAAATGATAAGAGGCTTGATGGTGTTGGCTAGGGGTGCTCAGATTGGTACTCTGTACAAGCTAGATGCACATGTAGTTCAATGCAACAGTGTCTCTAAAAATTCAAGCAAGTATTCTTGAGTAGAGAAGGAGATTGAAGTTCCTCTAGGGGCGAATTATTTGGAGGTGAATCTTCCTGCAGAAAAGACAATGCTCTGGCATCAAAGGCTTGGCCACATTGGTGAGAAAGGCTTAAAATATTTGAAAAACAAAAGCCTAGTTGAAGGGCTTGATGATTGTAACCTTGAGTTTGATTTTTGTGAACATTGTATATATGGAAAACAACATTGTGTTTCATTTTATTCTAGTCCTCATAAATCTTCTGGGGTTCTATATTATATTCACTCTGATGTTTTTGGTCTAGTAAATGTTCCTTCATTATCAAAATCAAGATATTATGTTTCTTTTATTGATGATTGTTCGAGAAGATCATTTGTGTACTTTTTAAAAAGTAAAATAGAACTGTTTACTTGATTTAAAGAGTTTAAAAACTTGGTAGAAAATCAAACTAGTAGAAAAATTAAATGTCTAAGGATAGATAATGGTGGTGAATTTTTTTATATAGATTTTGAAATTTATTGCAAAGACCATGGAATAAAAAGGCATAAAATGACACCTTACACTCTATAGAAAAATGAAGTTGTTGAAAGGTTGAGTAGGACGTTGATGGAAAAGGCGAGAAGCATGTTCAACAATGTTGGTCTAGAGAAAAAAAATTGGGCTGAAGTTGTGGCTACAACATGTTATTTATCAAATTGATCTCCCTCTTCAGCACTTGTTGATAAAATGCCTATGGAAGCTTGGTTTGGTAAGAAGCCCTCCTTAAGACACATAAAAGTCTTTGGTTGTGAGGAATATGTTTATGTGTCGAATGATAAAATATCTAAATTGTAAAATAAAGAGCTATAAAATGTATCTTCATTGGCTATGGCATTGGTATGAAAGGATAAAAGCTTTGGGATCCTGTGATTGAAAAGGTTGTATGCAACAAAAGTGTAATCTTCCATGAGTTGAAACCTTCTTTAGTGTATCTTCAGTTAGAAATGAAAGAAGTAAAGAAAGAAAAATTAGCTAAAATTCCTCGAACTCCAGATAAATAGGAACTACAAAGTGTACCTGAAGCTGAGGAGAGCTTTGGTATTTCTAAGAGTTCTAAAGAAGGACCACGACCTCAACCTCATCCTTTGAGGAGGTCTACACATGAAAGGTGACCACCTGATAGGTATGGTTTTTCCATGTTGGATGCAAACTGTGCCTATGTTTTGATTACAAACACTGATGAGCCTAGGACTGTGAAAGAGGCTATACAAATTTTTGATTCAAATTCTTGGTTAGAAGCCATGAAAGAGGAAATGGAATCATTAGAGAAGAATGTAACCTATATTTTGTACCCTTTCCTAAAGGTAGAAAGGTCATTGGCTGTAAATAGGTATTTAAGAAGAAAATTAGTATAGATGGTAGTGTTGAAAAGTATAAAGCTAGGTTGGTTGCAAATGGCTATTTCTAGGTAGAGGTAATTGATTATGGTGAAATATTTTCTCCTATAGCTAAGCTGACGTCTATAAGATTTCTTTTGTCACTTGAGGCAGTGTATGACTTAGAGATTGAACATATGGATATCACTTGACAACATTTCTTCATGGGGATCTTGAAGAGGAAATTTATATGTCCCAGCCTGAGCACTTTGTGGAAAAAGGTAAAGAAAATCCGGTTTGCAAGTTAAATAAATTTTTGTATTGTTTAAAACAATCTCCTAGAATGTGGTACCAGAAGTTTGACACTTTTCTTTTTGTCGTTGGGATTTGTAAGATCAAAATTTGATCATTGTGTGTACTTCAAAACTAAAAATGATTGAGTTCTTATTATTTCCCTGTATGTTGATGACATGTTATTCATAGCAAATAGTAAGACTATGATTTCTGATCTAAAATCTCAGTTGTCTGCAAAGTTTGAAATGAAATATTTTGGTGCAGCAAGGTATATTCTGGGGATGGAAATAAAATGAGATAGGGCTAGTAGAAAGCTTTGGCTCAACTAGAGTAAGTATATGAATATTATCCCAAAGAGATTTTGTATGGTTGATTGCAAGTAGCTAGTTATTCGAGTGTTGTAGGGAACAAAGCTATATATTGAGGATTGTCCAAAATCTCTTACTGAGATAGAGGACATGACTAGAGTGCCTTGTGCAAGTGCAATTGGCATCTTAATGTATGCAATGGTCTGTATAAGGCTAGACATTTCCCAAGGAGTGGGAGTACTTAGCCGATTTATGGCAAATCTAGGAAGGCCACATTAGGATGCTATGAAAAGAGTCTTTAGATATCTGAAAGGTACCTCTCAGTACTCTTTGTGCTATCATGGTAACTCGGTTGGGTCACAAAGATCCATCAACATTCAAGGTTATGTGGATTCTAATTGGGCAAGGGACATTGACAGTAGAAGATCCACCAATGGATACATCTTCACGTTGAATGGTGGTGCAGTTAGTTGGATGAGCAAGCAACAGGTTGTAGTCATTTTATCTACTATAGAGGAAAAATATATGGTAGTAACACATTTCTATAAAGAATCCATTTGGCTTAGATGTTTTTATTTTGATATTGGGTTCAATGCAAGGAAAATTACCATTTGCTATTATAGCTAGAGTGCTATTTTTTTGGTTAAAAACCCAACTTTCCATACCAAGACGAAACATATTGATGTGCAATATCATTTTGTATAGGATATGGTGAAGGGTGGAAAGGTTAGTCTCAAGAAGATAAATACTCTAGAAAACATTATAGATGCATTAATGAAACTAGTAAGCATAGAAAATTTTAGGTAGTGTGCCAGTTCGATGGGAATTGGGGCCTATGACATTTGGTAATCTTGAGTTTGAAAAAGCCAGTAAGTCTTCATCAAGTGGGAGCATGTTGGAAATGTGTCTCAACTTATTGGATGGTTATTGGTAGCATTGTGTTATTTTCTCCCTTTGATCAATTGGATTATGCCCTATCAATGGGACCCCAAAGGTTGTCCCTACAATGGTTTGATAGCTCATGGTGTTGATGACTTGTTCTATCATCATGATTTGACTCTGTCGGTGAGACCCTAAAGATAGTTCCAAAAATAGACCAATCATGATGTTGTAGAGAATTGAAACTTTGAAACTTTCGTCATGGGTTGTGAAGTTTTTAAAATCTCTGACAATCTAACTTCATCGGTGGGACATAGCTACTTCGGCAAGACCCTCAACCTTGTCTAATCGATGAACCAATAGACATGAAGTTGTAAAGTACACATCGATGGGACTTGCATACATCGGTGGGAAATGATATGAAGTCTTCTTGATGTGGCGATGGACTTGGTAGACGGTACACTCTAAGGAGCCTATTTCTGTGTGATGATGAGTGATTGGTGATACATGGTCTCTTGTCTCATTGATACTTCGATGACTTTTTGGCTTGGCAGGTGTTACACTCATTTGATTGACTTGAATAGATTGGTGAGAGTTTTGATGTTGTCGCACCGATGGCCCGATATGGTAACTACTGATTGGCGATTTGTCTGTTGTAACAGTATGTTTCCTACATGGGTCTGGTGATGTTGATCGATTGAGGAATTCTGAGAAGGAAAATTGTTGTAATGTGAAATACAATTGTAATAGTGGTTTAGAGAGTTGAGTTGTGAGTCTGAGATAGAGAATGAGATAGATCAAGTTTGTAATGTTTCCTATATTGAGTGATTGAATTGACATCTAAAAGGAAGAAATTGTAACTTTGTATGTGGACCTTTTTTTCACTATATTACAAAGATTTTTTTCTTGGTGTGGTGGGTTTTTCTCCCAAAAGGGTTTTCCCATGTTAAATTTGGTGTTTATTCTATGTTGTGTGAAATTTTTTCTTATCTATTTCTTGGTAATGTGCATCTTTAATGAACTGTAATTTGAAATTTGAACCTTAAGCTTGCATTCTCTTCTTAGAATTAGCATTAGGAAAGTGTTTTTGTACCTTTTCTTTCCTTACACTAGTGATATTCCAAGTGTATTAAGGTGAATATTTTGGTAAGATTATCTTGAGGGATAAGGTAATCTAATCATACCCTAAATGATTGAAAAAGAAAAAGAAAAAGGGGAGAGAGAGAGAGAGATATAAAGTAGAGAAAGGGAGAATGAAAGAGAGAATAGGTCCAATATCTATAAGAATAAATATTTTTAGATGGAAGTATCCCCAACAAATATAACACTTACATCTTATTTCATTATGCATTTTACCTCAACATATGGCATAACATGTTCAAGAATCTAAGGAAGGGCATACACTTTATTATCATATTTGTAATTGAATGCAAAGAAAAAATCTATCACCCTATTGTATACATAAATAATGACCCATTACATTCAAAAATAAATTTTATTATGCTAAAATGGAGTATGCTCACAAAGAATACTAGTCCAAATATGATCTTTATCATTTTAAGTTTGTTATTTCCCTTAATATATAGAAATAAAAGAGATTCATTAACCTTAGTTGTGGTGATATTTTGGTGTAATTTCATCCTTTCACAATAGTTCTATCCTACTTAGGAACTCAAGGAAGTTAATTTATCCATGCTTGGTAATTTCATTAATTCTCGACATTCATTAACAAGAGAAAGTTCAACTAGAGTACTTGGTAAACCTATAAATATTATATAAGGTTTATATTTTTAAACAATGTTTGAGGTTGGTCTCAAATTTTTAAGTTGACTGACTAAAATTGATATTTGTTGAAAATGAGGTAAATAATAGAATTTTCGTCATTGGGCATAATATTAGATGCATAAGTAACTATTTATCAATCATATGCATCCTAATTTTGATGAAAATGTAAACATTTGGCCTTTCTAATTAATTTACAATTGTAAAAAATATTAAATGAATAGTATGACATGAACATTATTTTTTATGTCAGGTAGCAACTTGTTGCATGGGGGGAAAAGAATTATATATTTAACATGATGATGGGAAAGGTGTTGCTAGGACTTTAGCATGAAATACTTTACGAGAAGGGGCCACTTGATTGTATCATCAAGGGTAGTGATATTTGGAAACTAACTAATTGTGATCCCATAAAATAGCCCTGATGATTGAAAATATTTATATAGGATTTTATTTGAAGTAGGTATGTCTATTGGAAAGAAATTTTTTAGGGACATAATGAATATTATAGTGAATTTTATAACTTATTTATCGTATTTGAAATGAGGAGTTTTAAAACATATCTACTCAAGATATCTCAAAGATAAATCTATTAAATATGCATAGGATATTAAATAGGATGGGAAGGCACACTAGAGTATTTTATAAAGAAGCTATTAAATTAACCATACATATATGTCCATGTAACAAACCCATCTAGTTCTATTATCCCAAAAACACCATAATGTTTTTATTTTATTTTAAAATAATATATTAATTTAAAAAAAAAAATTAGTTTCCATATTTATAACAATATGCAATGATTCATAATAACCAAAGAAATTTATTTGCATTATTTATTTTCCTCATTCAAACTCATTAGATTACAAACATATATACTAATATGTTTACATATTAATGAGTTAACTTCATAGTACATGAAAATAATACATGTTTCATATCTATAGGATGATAATAATAATAGTGCATTAATGGTACATAAATAAAAGTAATGATAAATGATGTCTATGATAATCCAAGTCTTCAGAAATTAACTACAAGAGGGAGAGCATCATCCAAGTTTTTTTCCTCTAACCATAGACAATCAATCCCCCACACACCTTCCAATTGTATATCAATATCAATTCCACAAACAAATATTCAAATAATCTTAATTTACATATTCAATTTAATTTATTGAAAAGCATTCTCTTATTTTATAAACTATTCATAAATTTTGAGAATAATTAGCCATAAAAAAGTTGCAGACATGTTAAGAATTATTGTGACATGAAGGAGATGGATTAAGGCTCTTTTCTTAGTCATGTCAGGTGTGCAATTACATTCCTATAGTTGCCTAAGGAATGAATGGGAGAATAAAAAATGGCATTTCTACATTGAATTTCTTAAACTCTTATCGATATGCCTATTTTCTTATCTTAATTTAGCATTAAAGGAATTAAATATATTCACAATAGTGATGGTGTGGACTTGGCATAGAGATTGGAAGATTGTAGTAGTATCATATCACTAGAAATGATCGAGCATGCAATGAAAAATGCTTAAATTAGAATGTAACCAGACTATTTCCAAAACTTTAAAAATACAACAATAAGATTTATTTCTCATTCATTCAATTGAAGAAAGAAAATGTATAAATTTAAATATTCCTTCAATTAATCAATAGACAAATATTTATAAAATTAAAATCATATTGTGCAACAATAATTTATTAATAGCTTAAAAATTAAATAATCAATACTTATCTTTTTTTAATATGTAAATAATTATAAAAATTGCTTGGGGTAGATTGTTGGTTCAAACTCTTTTGTCTATGAACAATATAGGAGGAACCCATTCCTTTCGGAACATTGTATACTATTGTGCTTTATACAAGTGTTGGTTCCCGAAGAACAATGTTCAACACAAGTCAAAACCAAGTCTTGGTTACCCTAAGTTGGACACATACTATCCCCATTTTCCAATGCTTATAGCCTACTAACCATTTTACAAACTCCCTTGCAATTTCTCTTGTTTCCCCCTTTTTTCTTGTTTCCCTCATCATTTAGTTTTCATGATTCTTTTATACAATATGAAATGGTCATTTCAACCATCACACCCCAAAATAATTACATCACAATAATTATCCCATGAAAACATTAAGATTTATTTTAATTATTTTAACTTAATTCTCTTTTTTTATTTTTTGCTCACGAGAAAAAATATCATAGCAATCCTCCCCTTGTTATTTAGTTGTTTCTCTCAGTAGCTTGAGGAGTTTTTGTATCACAAACACAAATATAAGAATATTTAGTTAAATAAATATGGATATTGACATTTAATAAAATCAACTTTTTCCCAAGTAGCACTATCGATACTAAAATGACTCCTTTTATTTTTACTTCATCTATAATTCTATTTCTTAATGCTTTATATCTTGTTTCAATTATTTTTCTTGGTTCAATTTTAAATTCACAAGAAGGTGCAATAGAAGTAATTATCCAATCAATAACATGATCCACATTATATACATATTTCTTAAGTAAAATCACATTGAATACATAATGGATTTTAATTGAGATAAGGCACGTCTATAAGAAGCATTACCTATCTTTTCTAATAATTCAAAAGGTTCACAAAAAAAAGGAGCTATTTTGGTATATTTACCAAGTTTTAACAAGCTTCTTTTAGGTTTGACACTAAGGAAGACATGTTCACCAACCTCAAAATATTGGGTAGACCCTCCTAGAGTCAGCCCAAATTTTATACCTATCCTAGGAAAACTTCATATTTTGTTTGGCTTTGTTAATAATGGCTTCCATTTCTAATAGATGTTCATTCTCATACCAAACCTGATGGACAAGATCAAACCATGAGATAGGTGTATTACAATTTCAACCAAAAACAACTTCAAAAGGTGACATCTTAATTGTTAAATGATATCCTTGATTGTATGCAAACTCCACTAAGTGAAAATATTCTTCTCATGACTCAATTTTATCCATGGTATACATTCATAACATATCTTCTAAGATTCTATTAATACTTTCTATTTGACCATCACACTCAAGATGATATGTAGTTCTAAAATTTAAATGGGTACCAATTTCTACAAAAAGGGATTTCCAAAAAGATGTAAACGTAGGATCTTGGTCTAAAATAACATTCTTTGGGAGACCATGTAACCTAACAATATCTTTAATAAAAATATGGGCAATATTAGAAGCAGACGATTTTATTTTAATAGGGAGGAAATGTGTCATCTTGGTTAATCTATCTACCACTATGAAGAGAATCATTTCCTTTATGTGTTCAAGGTAGTCTGGTGATAAAGTCCATTATAATTAACTCCTACTTCCAATTCGGAATAGATAGGGGTTGTAAGAGACCAAGAGGTTTAATTTTTTCTTCTTTTACCCTTTGACAAGTTAAACATTGTTGGACATAGGTATAGATTTTAGTCTTCATTTGAGGCCAAAAGTGCTTTCTCTTGATTTAGAGATAGGTTTTCTGAAATCTAGGGTGTCCTTATATAGGTATATCATGATAATATTTTAATATTTGTTATTTAAGGTTAGGTATATTGGGAATGCATAATCTTCCTTTATTATAATAATGGAGACCATTGCTACCTAGCAAATAATGTTCTAGTCGATCTTTCAAATAGACATTAGAGGACTAATTTTGGAGACCTTTGTAAATTGGTTGGCATGGATTAAAAATCCTAAGAGCTCCCTTTGGGTTGATGTTATTATTTTGATAATTCTTGGCCTGCGCCTCACATATTTGAATATCTCCGGGCCTTTTTTTTTAAGAGCTTCGCCTGCTTTCTCCACGTGCATTCTTTTTGGGGATTTTCATCGCAAGAAGGGAGGAATGAGCAACAAGCCCCATTCTATCACCACATGTCCTATCCAACTCTATGGGTGAGTGACATGTGTCTGCATGGGAATTTGTTTGCTTCCATCTAGGACCACAATCATCATTCACAAGGGGATGCATCTAGTTTGAAGGCGACTACATTCTATGTTTTGGAATCTTTTTTGTTGCAACGGCCTTTGGAAATCATTGTGGCGGACATCATTGCATGTGCCTAGGAATCTCTTTAGTTATTGGCTCTTAGGTGGTGGGATTCTTTTCTATATATACTTCTTCAACTTTCCAAAAATGAGTTCGGAGAATACACAAAAAATTGTGGAAAGACACTAGGCCTTTGTATTGTTTTAGATTATTGCATTAATACTCACAAACCATGCCATTTTTTTTCAGCCTTTCTATTTCTTACCTAGTTGAAAAAACATTACACTATATTGTTATTGTATTGAGTAGTTTATTTGCAAAACCTCTATAATTTCAATATAAGTTTTCTGATTCAGACCATGTCTTGGACTCTTCTTTTTAGTAAATGTGTATGGAAGTTAAATTTTATGTTAAATTTGATAAAATTCTTAGGTGTTTCATATATGCTATAAATGTTATTTTCAAACATGCAGATTGTTGAACAGGCCCTTAAATCCCATCTGAAGGGAAGATTTACCAAGCCCACAACTACATCTTGGTGCATCACCTTAGGTTAGATCTTTATTTTATATATCTACTTCCTTTTCCCATTCCAACCCCCCAATTACAAAAGGAGTCAACTTCTTTAAAAAACCTGGAGGTCACTCAGTTTAGCACAATCGGTCCCCCCATTAACTGAGTTTCCCATAAGGTTGTTGCTTGACATTTTTAGGCATCCATAGTTCTTTTTTGGCAAGCCTGGTGAGAATTTTTAAATGTATTTATATCTAAAGTGGGTGTATGAGCCATAGACCTGTTACTAGATCTCAAAGAGAGAACAACCCGGGCCTACTAGTGCCACCACTGATAATAGTATGAACAAGAACCCATCCAGTGAACATTATGATCCCTCCACCAACCATGTTGTTGAAGGTTAACAGAAATTTTGTGGCATGGGACACTAGAAATCCTCTTATACCACCAGTAGCACCCACCATTTGGGCCCCTATTCCAACCTCTCCTTTAAAATTTGTACCAAAATTCACTGGAGAAGGATTGAAAACACCATCCGAACACCTGCAAGATGTGGCAGATGTGTGTTTGGTGTATGGTGTTACTAACCAAAATTTCATGCTAACGTTTCTCGTAGCCTCTTTCAAAGGTAGAGCATCATAGTGGTATCACACATTGGAGGCTAACACTATCAGTACCTGGGATGAGCCTGGAGATCCCTTCTATGAGATATTTTCAAATAATGGAGATTGGTCTTCAATATATCAGTAGCTAGTGACCATAAAGTGGGCCCCATATGAGGCCATGACTGAATTTAATGCCCAGTTCCATATAACTTGGCAGAGGATCCAATTTTCTATCTTTCCACCAGCCGATTTGGCATTCATTTTTTATCTAAATTCCTTCAATGTTGATATCTCGATGATGATCTAGTCTCTTGGTGGAACCACTCTACCAGATGTGTACAATATCACCGTCATGGCAGAAAACAATCTAATTGACACTGGAAAGTTGTCACCTCGGCTAGCTACACCTATATTTTCCAAGATATTAGCTCCTAACTGTTGATGTTAAAAATAGCACAACAACATTAACCAAAATATTTTTATTCTATTT
This sequence comes from Sequoia sempervirens, assembly GCA_007258455.2. Lineage (NCBI taxonomy): Eukaryota > Viridiplantae > Streptophyta > Pinopsida > Cupressales > Cupressaceae > Sequoia > Sequoia sempervirens. The sequence continues at coordinate 362,128,509 of VDFB02086081.1, forward strand.
CTCATGAAAAAGAAATACAACATATAGTAATCTAACTCCCAAGGTCTTGGTAACTGGTTCTCAATTGTGTTGATATTGTTCAATGGTCATTGTAACTGCAATGTGAAAGGGGCCTTTTTTGTACCTAATAAGGAATGAAACTACATTATGTCAACTAACCTATGTTGGGGGGGTTTAAATAAAGATAAAAAGATAGATCAAAGCCTTACAATAGTAGAACATGAACAAAACTTCTTAATATCTAGACATGTATATAAATAATGAGTGTTTCTTTATCTGACCAAAACCACAACATGATGCAATCCATAGAATAATCTATACCACTGTATACATTCATAGTGCTAATTCACAATCACAATCATTCAATAAAATTTTACTTCTAAACTTGAAACAAATCATTCACTCATCATTATAACACAAATCAAATAGATATAACAACAAATTCATTCGCAAATAATTCAATGAGATAATCTTTAATATGGTTTCCTCAATTGATTCTCATCAAATAGAAAACATTTAGGCACAAAAAATCACTAGCATACAGATTGATTATGAATCATTAACTTTATCAAAGAGGTCCAAACTTAACAACATATAAATTGTATAAAAACTGTAAAATGTATCCAAGTTCAACTAAACTTTTTTTTCGAAGTATCTTGCTGGAAATTATGAAATTATAAGACTATGATTCCTATTGCTATCATCAGGTGGCTAATCTTTCTTCATTCAGTCGAAATTTACAAAATAGAGCTCAAAATTACATATAGAGATTTTATGCACAAGTTTCTCTCAATTAAAACTCAGATCCACAAATTTAGGAACCGAAATTGCATGAAGAAACTGGACTGTTGATCTTTAGTTACATCACAACTTCACTGCTCTACTATAGAAAATTATGATGCCCAAAAGAGAAGGTGGAACTGGAGAATAGGAACTAGAGTTCAACTTGTGTCAAAATCTTGCAAAATAGGAGAAGAGAGGATGTGGTGTCAAGAAAAGAAAGTATTGTTCTCAACTCAATCTTGTGTTGCTTGGTCCATGATATACTCATAATAACTAAAGAACACTTGTTGGAGGATATCCAAATCAAGTCCATCTAACCAATTGTCTTCAAATTTGATCCTTTTTAACTCTGTTGAGGTGAATTCCTGAATATCCTTTAACTTGATTAGTTCCCTCCTAGCAGATTTTACGTCTTCCTTGATGTCCATAAATCTATCCAACAACAAATCTTCTCCATCATCTCCTTTTTGCATTACCTCTTCAAATCTACTACTCCACTTTTCCTTTTGTAACGAAATCTAGGAGCACGTCTAGTGAAAATTCCATATAGTAGTGCCTTCGGTAACTTTCATTTTGATTAGGTTGCCTCAAAGACACATAAAACTATGTCCTAAAGCAGAAACAAACACAATTATTTTCCACATTAATCCTTCTGAGAGAAACACATGTAAATTCAGCAGCAATCAACAACACAGATGAAAGATACTACGGAAAACAGAACACAAAGATTTTTACGTGGGGAAAACCCTTTCGAGTAAAAAACCCCACTCTCCAAAGTTTGAGCCATTGTATTATTCAGCAATAGAAAGTTACAATATAGTTTAAGGCTCTTAGCCTTTTAGAGATTACATATTCTTCATTCTGGATACAACTAGTAGAAAACTCTCCTAGAGAGACCAACCATGGAATTCATGATCAGGAGAGATTCTAGCACAACTCTACCTCTCTCTTCCTTTGCTTCGACCTCATGGCCTCGGCCTTTTAGCTAGCCACTCGGTCCTCACTATCTCTCTCTTGCTCTCAACTCTTCAGCTCATTGGCTTATCATCCCATCAGCTTCTTAGCTTCTCTTCTAGAATGTCCAATGCATACATATATGCATTCGTTCTCAGCAGGCTCTCTCTGAATTGGTTCAAGATCACATGAAAGAAATCACCCAACTCAACATCCTTATCATCGTAGATGTTTCCACTCCTGTGTAGATTTTCCTTGTAAACCATTCAATTCCATCGCAACTGCTACAAAAATCCAACCGCCAACCATTTGAATTTTGCTTCCTCAAATTAGTCCATGAGCCAAGTCAAACGGTCAAGAAAACAATCCACTAAGTTTGCATGTAAGTGAGACACAAGAAGTGTCTCCCCGATGCTCAACGAATTCACAGCTGATATTGGCATAGGTTCATATAGTCGGCAAGAGGTTATATCGAACACCATGAGTCATACCGAATCCCTCGACATCCACTTTGTTTCCATTGGAAAAAGATTCCTCCATCGGCAAGACATTTTACCAATTCTCACAAGTCAGATGGATTTCAACTTTTCCATCAGCAAGACATTACCATTCACCAAGAGTTCTCATCGAGTCTCCTAAAGTTTCACCAAAGCACCAAATAGTCAACAGGACTTTTGACTCTCGCTGAGACCTCACTCTGAGCATAGCCAAGTCTTACTGAGTCAACAAGACTTATCTTTCGCCGAAACCTTACACTGGCCGAACATTTCATACCAAAACGTCCAAGACTCAGCGAGACTTATCGCTTTCACCAGGTCTTCATGCTGAGGTCCTAAGTCACACTGAGTGCTGCATTCACCATTCAATAAGACTTATTTCTTTTGCCAAGACCACATACGGAGCGCTTATGTCTTGTTGAGTTGGCAAGACATTTGACTTCACCAAGACCATTCACCGAGCACCGAGAGCTACACTGATGACTTTAGTTGCATCCCCATTGGCAAGACCAACACCTGTCGCCAAGACTTCATGCCGAAGTCTCCAAGTTACCCTGAGCCTACCTTTCACCAAGATTCCTGCCGAACGTATCCCACACCATTGGTGAGACAAATTCGCATTGCCAAGACTTCACAGCAAAGCCTTCAAGTCATATCGATGACTCCAATCGGTGATACAACTCCTAGTCGCCAAGACTACATGCCGATAGGAGCAAGTCATGTTGATTTCCACATTGGCCAGATAGACCAAATGTCATGCTAATATCAGCAAGACTTCCTATTGTCACTGAGACAACATTCTGACACATATGAGTTTCCCTGATGACGATGAGCAATATCACCAAGACTTCATGCCAATACCCTTTGAGTTACTTCGAGTGTATTCAATTGGCCAAACATCTCCCAATTGCCAAGAAATCTTCCCAAATGTTCAAGTCACCCTGATGGCTACAATCGGTGAGACATCTCCCTTTTTCTAGGACCACATATCGACACACTTGAGTTACCCCAATAGCTCCAAGAGGAAACATATTGGTGAGACAACCCTCCATTGCTAAGACTTCATATCGAAGCAAACAGGTTACACCAATGATCCAGTCACCATAGGTCACACCGACATTAGCTAGGCACCTGATAACAAACCCTTCTGTCACTAATACATTCCCACTCGACAAAGGGTTACAACAAATGCACCATTTCATAGTGATAGGCTCCTTCGGCAGGACAAAAGTGAAGTCACAGCGACAAGAGAAAAACACAAGTTGAACTACCAATCGGCCAGACAACATGAATGTCATAGTGACCATGCTTTCTTAGAGGTTTCAGCCTGTGAGATTGAGGAACATTTTCCAACAATCTCCCACTTGATGAAGATCACATAGGCACCTCCAAAGCAGCCAAAAACTAGGATCACACTAGCTCCATTTGTTCAAACCCTGCAATACACAAGACACCCAATCAACATGATTCAACAAATAATAGTCCATAGGACAATCTGTAACAAATACTAGGAATCCAATTACAACTCACTGACCAACAAAGCAACCAATCACAACCTTCTAGGAAACCACATAGACCTCAAACATGCTCTCATTCTCCATCAAGAAATCAGCTCCAACATCCAAGATGTCCACCATCCAGGCAACAATCTTGTCATCTTCCCAAATGCCACCTATGGAAGAAGGATGCAATGCCAAGGTGTATAAGCACCATTCCAATGAACACAAGGAAAAGATCCCAATGATCTCACCAACAAGATACTACTACCACTTCAATGTGCTTAGACGCTATACAGAAGCAATATCAACTTCAAAGCTTCAAACAAAACACAACAGTGAAGTCATTATCCAGAAACAAGATACAAAAAATTAGTTAGAACAACAATCAGACTGATTGCTTCCATCCAACTGATAAACCCACATGATTGAAAATAGCACCCATAGCTCGTGCTATATCATCCAATCACACATACCTCAATAGGTATCAACATTAGTAAACATCTGTCAATCCATTAACAGCAAATACAAGTTCCAGTGTCAACCAGTCGAAGAAGACAAGACACATACAGGAATTCCCACTGCCTGAGTAATCTAGATCTGAAAGATCAAAGGCATCAACAAGTCTACTAATAACAACACAAAAATGTAACCATGTAGTACCAAGGAAATATCCACAATGATATGCACAACTTGCAACAAACTACTACAAGGAACATTTCTCTCACCACAAACCTTCATGGCCACAAAGAGAATCTCTACACATCATCTTCCTGTAGAACATCCTCCTACATACACTTCTAACAGCCAACTATGTCAAGAATGATCTTCTTCATATCCCAAAAGAAAACCTTAACAACATCCATCTATTCAATCACCAAGATCAAACCATCTTTAAAACCAACATGGATGTAAGCATCTCAAAGAAGATCAAGCTAGTTCATTCCCCATTTCAGGAAATCAGCCCATACATCATCTCCTACCAATTCTCATTAGTAACAAGAAACTAAAATAAACTATACAACTTCCACTAGGAATCTTCCAAAATCTTTAAACAGTAATTCAAGATCCATATCATGAAAGTAAACTTAATAAAACACATCTGAAAAATATAATGGGCCAGATACCTTTCAGATAAACTATCGAGTAGACCAAGAGTGAGAATGAGAATACTCCTTTCAAGATATGCAAGTCATCATGACTAATCCAAGAGAAATCTCCTCATAGGTCTCTTATTGAACTCACGTTCAACCAAGGTGAAGGCTTCTTAGATTTTCTGATGAACAAATTTAACAAGAGTAACAAGCAACACACATCTCTCATAAGAGAAAAATAGCCTCACCTTATTCTTCTTGTATCCATGAGTACTAGCAACCGATCATCTCATGCTAAACTTCAACTACATTACTGCACTACCATGAAGTATCAAGCAAGTAATCAAAGCACTCTATACACAAAGAATTACTAGACCACTATCAAAGTTCCAATCACCTAAATCAGGAACTTATCATGACATCATGATCTATGCATCCCCATAGGAGATACCATGCTTCAAGTGACCTCACCATTGTCTCAAGTACAATGCACAATGCCAAAACTCTAGTGTACAAGCAAGAGTATACCATGACATAAAGCAAATAGACTCAAAAACAACATCACCTATCAAGCACCACCAGCACCTTAGCCAAAGACTCCAAGCATCCTCCATGGTTCCAAGATGTTGCACATCTTCAAATAATGTCCATGCAAAAGTGCAAGAACCCTTCTGCAACACTAAAGAAGATCATTCACCACCATGTGATGAATCCACAGTCACTGCTAGAGATCCCACTGAAATGTGACACCTGAGCTCTCCAAGCATCATGACCACCTGCTACAGGCTCCCTTAACCGACTATTCAGGTACTCAATAGTATCCATCCTCTCATCTCAAAACACAATGTTACCAATGCACAAGTGACCACAGACAAGGTTAGCTAACAAGTTTGTACCAACAATGAATCAACCTCATGGATATAGATAGTCCACTTCTGAGTTGTCTCATAGCAAACATGAAGGTAAAGAAAGCCCACAACATTGCACAACCCATAGATCCATTCAACAAAAATGTGCAAACCCATCATTGCATTGGAAGTTGAAACTCTAAGATATCAAAGAGAATAACCACGTAGACAACATGACTCAAACACCAGATCACACCAAATATGACTTGCCAAACATGTCCACAACGAGCACCATAATCAAGGAACACCACCACAAGAATTTTGAGTGACAAATCAAGTATCAACACTCCCATATAGAGAAGAAAAACACACCTCCTAAAACCATGCACCAATCATGCATGTAGACCTTCAACTATCTCATCTAGCAACACCTCAAAAGGCCAATGTCTAGACAATAGCTTAACAACAACTCAACATGACCACAAGTTTTTCTTAACCATGTAAAACCTTCAAAACCATAGAGCCATGCAAGTACAAAGCATCCTTAAAAAAGGAAACAATAGTTTAGAAGAATCCAAGTCCCTTTCAGACCAAATCTAAACCACCAACATGTACATGCATCTGAGAAAGAGAGAAAGGCTATTTCAGAAGCTTGCAAATCATCTAATGAGTAACTCCATAGCCTTCAAGCATTCGAGGTTAATAGGAAACAGTTCCTTACAACACCAAGAACCACCACCTAGCATAAGCACTCTAAAAAATCCACCTCATACTTAAAGGTTAAACCTCTACCAACCAGGAGACATAGATCAAAACATGATCAACTCCCATTTCTATCTTGACCATCCTTCAAGCTGCATGTTGTCTCAGAATACCACAAGGCTTCCACTCATCAAAGGATCAATCTATCAGTCCATTCCTCAAAATTTCTTCCAGCCCATCAAGCTAAGAAATCTTCACAGGAGAAATATCTAGAACCAACAACCAAAAGAAGGCTCTGATACCACTTGTAAGGAAATCTAGGAGAGCATCTAGTGAAAACTCCATACAGTAGTGCCTTCAGTAACTTTCATTTTGATTAGGTTTCCTCAAAGAATACAACTATGTCCTAAAGTAGAAACAAACACAGTTATTTTCCACATTAATCCTTCTGAGAGAAACACATGTAAATTCAACATCAATCAACAACACAGATGAAAGATACTACAGAAAACATAACACAAATATTTTACATGGGGAAAACCCTTTCAGGTAAAAAAATCTACTCTCCAAAGTTCAAGCCATTGTATTATTCAGCAACAAAAAGTTACAATACAGTTTCAGGCTCTTAGCCTTTTAGAGATTACATCTTGTTCATTCAAGATACAACTGGTAGAAAACTCTCCCAAAGAGATCAACCATGGCATTCATGATCAAGAGAGATTCTAGCACAACTCTGCCTCTCTCTTCCTTTGCTTCGACCTCATGGCCTCGACCTTTCGGCCAGCCACTCGGTCCTCACTATCTCTCTCTTGCTCTCGGCTCTTCCGCTCATTGGCTTATTAGCCTGTCAGCTTCTTAGCTTCTCTTACAAAATTTCCAATGCAGACATATATGCATTCGTTCTCAACAGCCTCTATGTGAATCGGTTCAAGATCACATGAAAGCAATCACCCAACTCAGCATCCTTATCATCGTAGATGTTTCCACTCCTGTGTAGATTTTCCTTGCAAACCATTTAGTTCCATCGCAACTACTGCAAAAATCCAACCGCCAACTGTTTGAATTTTGCTTCCTCTGATTAGTCCACGAGCCAAGTCAAATGGTCAAGAAAACAATCCACTAATTTTGCATGTCGGTGAGACACGAGAAGTGTCTCCCCAATGCTCAATGGATTCACAGATGATGTCGGCATAGGTTCCAACAATCAGCAAGAGGTTATATCGAACACCATGAGTCATACCAAATCCCTTGACATCCACTTTATTTCCATCGGCAAGATGTTTTACCGATGCTCACAAGTCATATTGATTTCAACTTTTCCATCGGCAAGACATTACCGTTCGCCAAGAGTTCTCATCGAGTCTCCTAAATTTTCATCAAAGCACCAAATAGTCAGAAAGACTTTTGACTCTTGCTGAGACCTCACTCCGAGCACAACCAAGTCTTACCAAGTCGGCAAGACTTATGTCTTTTGCCGAAACCTTACACTGGCCAAACATGTCATACCAAAACATCCAAGAGTCAGTGAGACTTATCACTTTCTCCAAGACTTCATGCCGAGGTCCTAAGTCACACCGAGCATTGCATTCACCATTCAATAAGACTTATGTCTTTTGCCGAGACCACATACTGAGCACTTATGTCTTGCCAAGTCAGCTAGACATTTGACTTTTCCAAGACAATTCACCGAGCACTGTGAGCTACACCGATGACTTCAGTTGCATCCCCATTGGTGAGACCAACACCTATCACCAAGACTTCACACTGAAGTATCCAAGTTACCCCGAGCCTACCTTTCACCAATAATCATGCCAAACGTATCCCACACCATCGGTGAGACAAATTCCTATCGCCAAGACTTCATAGCGAAGCCTTCAAGTCATACTAATGACTCCAGTCGGTGAGACAACTCCTTGTCGCCAAGACTACATGCTGATAGGAGCAAGTCATGTCGATTTCCACAATGGCCAGACAGACCAAAGGTCATGTCGATATCAGTAAGACTTCCTATCATCTATGAGACAACATTCCAACACATATGAGTTTCCCCAATGACCATGAGAAATATCGGCAAGACTTCACATATTGCCAAGAATTCATGCCAATAACCTTTGAGTTACTTCAAGTGTATTCAGTCAGCCAGACATCTCTCAATCCCCAAGAGATATTCCTGAATGTTCAAGTCACCACGATGACTACAATCAACGATAAATCTCCCTATCACTAGGACCACATACCGACACACTTGAGTTACCCTGACGGCTCCAGGAGGAAACATATCCGTGAGACAACCCTCCATCGCTAATACTTCATATCGAAGCAAATGGGTTACACCGATGATCCAGTCACCATAGGTCACATTGACATCAACTAGGCAGCTGATAACAGAACCTTCTATCACTGAGACATTCCCACTCGGCAAAGGGTTAGAGTGAATGCATCATGTCATAGCGATAGGCTCCTTCGGCAAGACAGAAGTGAAGTCACAGCGACAAGAGCAAAACACAAGTTGAACTGCCAGTCAGCCAGACAACATGAATGTCATAGCAACCATGCTTTCTCAAAGGTTTCAGCCTATGAGATTGAGGCACATTTTCCAACACCCTCAATTGTACAAAGGCAAGCTCTATTTGACTAGGATGTCCACGTTGACCAGAATGGCAACTATTGCTTCCAATTCATCAATCTGCTCGTTCAAGTATTTTCTTGCTTCTTGAACCTCATTCTTATGCTCATGGATGAACTTAGATTTCAATCTTATTATGCTCATAGTCTTCTCAATAAAATCTACATTATCTTCTTCAAGAATTGACTGCTCCAAGAGAGTTGACCTAGGCACTTTCTTGATGTCTTTAATATTTTTAATATATTCTCTACACTCTTCATCCTACTTTTCTAGATCTTCAACATGCTGGTTCATATTCCCTACCAACTCAAATGTAACTTCATGAACCTTGAAACTATCAGTTAGCACTTCAACAACCTCTTGATTGATTCTATCAATCCATCGGTCGAGCATTCCCACCTTACTCCTCATCTGCACCAAGTCATCAGCTTCCTTCTTTGTCAGCAATATTGGGGATTCTAGAACAACTTGTTGAGAAATTGGAGTAGAGACATGCTTTAGGAACTTTTGCAGCTGATCCAATTGGGCTTTAAGCTCATCTTTATTTTGCTTGTCTTTAATCATTCTGGAATTAGTGGAGAAAGCTACAATATTAATGAGATTCATTTGTTGGTTTGTTGTAGGTCTCCCCAAATGTATAGATATATGTATATGTATATATATTTGTATATATATATATATATATGTATATATATGTATATATATATATAGCCATGATATAATACATAGATAAGAATACGTTGAGTTAAATTCTATAGTGAATAAGCTTTTGTAAGTTCACATGAATCGAATTCCATATAGATTGAATTAGCATCAAATCTTCCAAAACTCATAGAGAAAATCATAGTTTACATATATTTTTATCTGTAGTTATGAATCACAATATATATAATCACAACCTAATTTAGGAATTCACAAAAATAAATCATAGAGGGGAATCACAACTAGCATATCCATGCAAGTTTGAGCTTGGATAACGATTAAGGAAAATGAATTAGACAAATGCTGAGAGGAGGGGTGATGACCATCCTAAAGGGCACATTGCCTGTGGGGAGGTTGTTGCCTTCCCCAGGCATGGCGACCCCTTTGGTTAGTTTTTTTTAATAATTTTTTTCAATTAAAAACTCAATCTTCCATTCAAATTCACTTCACATGGTAATTCAAGAATGTAGTTTGGAAAATTTTCTTTTCAGTATGTGATCACATTTATTTAATATAATATATACATACATATATATATATATGTATATATATATATTATCTTTATATGTATATATATATATATTATCTTTATATGTATATATATATATGTTATAAAAGTAATATGAATATACAGACTTGCACAACCTTGGTTTTTCAATTTTCATATATAAAATAAATAATTTAAACAACAAACACATAAATTAAAATTGACATATTCAAACGGAGTGTAGTACCCCTCCATTCTCACCATAGATGTTCAGGAAGTTTGACTTTGGAACTTGAAGATGAAGATGTATTGACTCGTGTTTAATTTTTATGGTTGCAATATGAGACATGCGCTTCTGTTAGTGATTTGGTGAGTATGATGTATATTGTCATGTTATTATTATTATGCAGAGATTTACTTGGATAGTTAAGTGATGTAGTAGTATGTTTGTTAGGATAAGTGGAAAGAGAAACATCATACCATTGGACATATGAGGGACATATGAGAATGAGATACGATTGATAGAGTTTCTTTCCTAGTGCTTCAACTATTATTCAAATGTTCTCTAATTTGTATGTTTGAGTGAATAGGTACTAGGCTACGTCTCCACCTGAATTAGCAGGTCTGAGCATGCCTCTAATCCTAATGGTGGTTGAGGAGATAACATCTAGGCCTCAGCTTTAACCTTACCCTAGTCATTGTCCCCAACTAGGGACAATGGATTCATTGTGTGATCACCTTTTTGTGTTGTCATGGGATAATGCCTGATCTCTTTTACCCTATAGTTGGAATGTTGCATTTATTTGCATGTTTCTTATGGGATATGTGATTGATTTTGTTGTCTAGCCTTGGTTTTGAATCCCAACTTGTTGGTATTTAACCCTGTGGTTAGTTGGGTTGTTATGATTGTGATTAGTGTTATTTATGTTTTGATATGAATCTCTTTTATGTGAGAAATTATTTCATGGTTTATGTCTAGCCTTAGACATGGATTATTTGAGTGAAGTTAGATATTGGGTCACTCATGTCAGTTGTTATTATTTAATTGTTATTAGTATTATTATTATTATATGTATATTATGTTTTATGAAAATAAAGTTATAAATATTAACATATTCTAATGTTATTTTTTAAATATTAATGTTTATTAGTAAATATTTAAATATTAATATGTAAGCATATGTTATATTTATGTTTTGATTTACTATTTTGGTAGAGTGATTATTTTTAAGGAGGTTCTTTTATCTCTTATAATATTTTGAATTTATTTAGTAGGAAACCCTAAACAAATGAGTTAATTATGTGAGTTAATTTGATTATTTAATTTATTTTAATTATTTTATTAATGGGATGAGGATAGGTACTTTAATTTAATATTTTAGTAATTTATTTTATGAGAGAATTTTATTTCCTTGTTTTATTTTGGAAAAGAAGAGTTTTTTTAAGAAAAAGAAAGAAAGTTACTTTCATTTTTTGTTTTTTTTGTTTTTTGAATTTAATTAGTTTTATTTATGAGAAAAAATAGGGAAATGAGAGTTTCACTTTTTTTTGCATGAAATTTTACAGGATTTTGAAAGAAAAAAAGATTTTTGAGAGTTTTTGAGAATGGGGAATAGATTTTGTTGGGGAATAGTGGTTTTTGGAAAATTCTAGATTGGAGAGTCAAAAGTTCAATTTTTTTGGAGCTCGGCATCGAAATCTCATCCATGTCAAGCATTGGATCCAGGTTGAATTTTGAAATCTTTTGTTTAAATTTTCTTTTTGAATGTAAGAAGAATTTTATTGATTTCTCTTTCTAATTTTTGAAAAGAAATGATATATATTTTTTATTCTATGTGTGACTTAAACATTTATTTATTCCAGAATAAAAATTAATACATGTTTATTGTCTCAATTCTCTACCAATAAAATGGTTTGATTGCATCGCCCATAATTCTATTTTTACGAATTGGGTTGGTGAGAATTTTAAAGGGTTTTTTCATTTTATTGTCTTTTAAATTATGTTCAAAAATCTCAAAAACCTAGATCTTAGTTTTTGAGATATGGTTGAAATATGAGGTTGCTATCAGATTGCTCCTCTATGACTGCAAATACTCTCTTGTTTCTCCCTGTAATTGCAACCAGTCAATGGAAGACTAGGATTTTAGATTTATAAGAATTTGAAAGTGGTTAAATTAATTAAAACTTTAATATTTTATATTTTGGAAAAGATCTGATTGTTGGGTTTCTTATTTTGTCATTTGGTTGTAATTAGGTATACCGAAAAGAGGTTTTTGTGAGATTTGTTTGTTGTTTTGCATTTTATAAATTTTTGAGTCATGCTAAGTAGTCGAGGGCCAAATCTGAAATGGGTCTTTGATAGATTTGGATTTTGAGTTGATTTGAGTGTTTTATGGTTATTTTATGGATGGCATATTTACTGCTGTCAAGAGGAAAAATTAGTTCAGTTTTGAAGTTGTATAGGAGAAAATAGCTCTATCATTTTATCTATATTGTGTTGTATCATTTTTGCTTGAATGTGTTATTGTATTTGTGTTGATAATCTCTTCCTATTTTTGAAAACTTATGTTGAGGCTTTTGTACCATGTAAGGATCACTTATACCAAGGTTATGTATTGTTGGTCCTGATTAAGAACTATTAAATTGAAGATTGGCTATTATGTTATAAAATTGTGCAAATGATGTTATGTAATTCATTGCATGTGTTGTGGTATAATGATCATCTTTTTAGTTTCCTATCCATTTGTGTTAGTGATTGAGTCTCTGAAAGTATCTGGAAGTCTTTGTGAAAGTCCTTGTGATTTTTAGTTGATTCTTGTTTTAGGTAGTCTCCTTTGAATGTTTTGTGTCAGCGACTTGTATATGTTTTTTGCGTGTGTATGGGGCCTAATGTTGTCTCCTAGCATGGAGGGAGTGGGCATCAGGGTTCCACGTGGTAGGGTGGTATTTCTGAACCATCCATTGGGATTTAGATGGTGCAATTCATGCAGAACATGGAGCCTTTCCTTTCACTTTATTCTATAGCTAAATTTATGTGTAGGTGATATTTCCATGAAAATTATGTTCAATATGTATTTTGTATATATATATTCCTCTTAGATGAATATATTTTGTATGTTGTAGCATTCTTGCAATGAAAATGTAAATAGATTGAAGTAGTCTTGAATACATATTTATTGTTATTTATTATGTAATGAAAAAGTTAGCATAAGAATGTTGTATTTATGATACATATAAACTTAATTTAGTAGTAAATGTGATATGTCTTTATGTACCTCTTTCATGGTGTTGATTAGGAATAGGTTCATATGGGAATAGTGTTAAATGAGGATTAAATATAATTAAGTTATGTTACCATATGTAATTTGTTGTATGAGATTTAATTTACATTCAAAGTATTGACTATATGTGTTTTAGTGTATCAAATGTATTTCTATAGGCTTAGTTGATGTAGGTGTGTCATAGTATCGACGTTAAAGGACCATGGTGGATAGGTGTGTAAATGGGCTATGATTAATGTTGCTTTTAGGTTATAATGTGATTATGATATCATGTTAATGTAATGATGTCATCCATATTAATTTGTTGAGTTGCATTAGTAAGCGTTACTTTAGTGTCTTTAAAAATATGTATATATTTATTGGCATGTTGTTGAGGTTTTTTGTGTTAATTCATCAGGTCCCTTAGCGGGGCGTTACACAAAGTGTCAACAAGGAGATTTAATTCTTTCACATAAAATTAATAGAGATTAATCCATTTATTCACACAAATTGAATTTAATATAATGGGAAATGAATAAAAACCTGGTAAAATGCTATTCTATTGGTTCACTTCTTGTCCTCCTCTCTTCACTATTATTCTTTTGCTTTGCCTACTTTTTCCCTAACTCTACTTTCTGTATTTGGTTTTCGTTTTGCAGATTAAAAAATAGAGAAAATGAATCTAGTCTTTAGAATGAATCTTTTGTGTTGAAAGAATAATAGATTATTCCCTTTTATTATCTTCTCTCTTTTACCATCTTTGTTTTGCTTTGATTTTTGCATTTTATTTTCTAAGTTTAGCTTCTTTTCTTCAATTTTTTCAATTTTCTAATGTTTTCTCTCTCACATATTTGTTTTTGAAAATCTTTCTTTTCCAAGATTTCTTTCAAATTTATCAAATAAATCTAATTTTAAAAAGAAAACATGATTTATTTTCCATGCAACACAAATATCCATAAAATAATAAATAAATATCATTTAATCTTCAAATGAAGTAAATTATTTAAATAAAATAAAACTAATTCTTTTATTTCTATGTACTTTTAATTTACCACCAATTAATTAAATAAATAAAATATAAAGTGAGAAACAATATAAAATAATTAACTCAATGAAGTTCTAAATGCAATTATATGTTTACTAAGTGTTTGTGTGAGAAAGACAAACCATTCCATCTTAACCCTATTAGGTAGCTAGCCACCTCTACCTTAACCACATCTTTGGTCTTTGAAAACCTACAACTCATGTAAACTCAGGTACCCATTAATAGATTAATGTCCAAGAAAATATAAATCAAAGCAATATAATTCATCATTCCAAAATAGCATTTCCTATATTGCATCTTTTCGAAATAAAATCTTATTCATCACATTTCATCTTTTCTAGAATAAACATTCACTTATTTCATAATATTTATTCAACCACACACATTTATTCATATATCAGTTCCACATAAAGTAAATGCAAGCAACATCAAAATATGAGGCGTGACATTAGGTCAAAGTGAAATATTGCGTGGTTCAATATCAAAATATCTCAAACTTGTTGATTTATGTCAAAAAATGATATTGGGGTCGATAGAGGATGAGAGAGTTTTTAGTTCATTGGAATTTTTGAAATCAAAGATAAGAAACAAATTGGACAAGAATTTGGAAAATTTCTTGAGGTTGTTTGGAACTACGTATAATTCCAAAAAAATTCCTTTTGAAAGGGAACTCACAATCTAGAGGGCCATATGCCAAAGTAGAGGGTTGTGCAACACTTCAAACACTGGTAGTAGTGGCTCTAGTAGTGGGACAAATGACAGTGACACAATGAATGTTGAATTTGAGACATAGAGTAAAGAAATGAAGACTAGACTTAGAATCAAGATGAATCTTTTACTTTATCTCAAATTGAACGCTAGTTTGAGGACCCTAACTTGATTTGGGAAATGGAAGTGAATTAGTAGTTTTTAGGTATTTATACTATACTTCATGAATCATATTCCAAATCATTGATGATATTTTATATTGTATTCCATGAAATTGTGAATAATTGCAGTTCATGATATTTTATTTTATATTGCACTCCATGAATCATATTCCAAACTATAGATGATATTTTATATTATTTTCCATGAAATTGTGATATTTTATATTTTATATTGCATTCCATGATATTAAATTTGATATGTGATTTTGCATCATTTTTCATAGTTTATGAATTATTTTGATCAGTTCCTTATCCGCAACTGAGCCAAAAAATGAAATATACTCCTACAACAGATCAATTCATATTCATGGCTTCTTATAACCTCACTGCCCTACAATGAGAAACCAAGCAAAGAACAACACCTATCACACTACTTATAAATTCCTATTGCATTTCCATTCACACAATCTTTGATAAATAACTATAAGGAATATTAATCCATTCCTTGAACAAAAGCTAACAGTTCAACATCCATAATATATACACATGATGTGATATGACAACTTATAAATAGCCCTTGATTATTTTGAGTTATAAGATAGTGAATACAATACTAGAGAGCAAGATAGGTTGATATACAAAATTAAATAAATACACTTAAGTATTTGAGACATCTTTTATTATTATAGAGAAAAATTACAACATTTTCTATATGTGCTATCAAATAGCTTAAACTGTGCAAAAAGAGCTTACAGAGAATGAGGTGAAAGATCAAAAAATTAGAACGCTTTGAAATTTTGAATGAGGCTCAGGATTCCCTTTTATAACATAAGGGAAGAAATGATCAAAGAAGTGAAGAACCTCATCACAAAACTTTCTAACAACCAAATTCTCCTACATGAGGCATACAAATAAAAGCATGGAATTCACTCACAAGATGGGTAAAAAATTATACTTCTCATTCCATGCCTTAAAAATATCATTAGAATCCCAATCATGAGCTAAGAAATTTTCTAAATTCTCCAAATTTTTATGATACTTGCCATCAAGTAAAGCACTAGCCTCTCTACAAAAATTTTCCATCTTTTTTTCTACATTAACCATCCTGCATGAATAGGAATCAAGCTGATTTAAATAAAGTTTGTCATATTTGAAAATCAGAGGGAGGAGTGTTGGGATTAGAATATTAAAACCATCCTTCCATTTCTTTAGGGTCTTCAACTCCCCATTATCTTCTAGCAAGCAAGGTACAACCCTTTTGTCAGCATTTATGAAAGAGTCCATTCTTGCTCATCCAACTTCAATTATACTTTCCAAATACCCTTTATGATTTTATTCCATCTTGACAATCTCAAAAGTAAGATAGATACCAGGTGGGGCATTAGATATGTTTGCATATCCCTTATACATACATTCCAAAGATGAAAATCTAGGATTTTGTTGTTCAAACATACATTTGAGACGCTCTTGATCCCCACTTACTTTGGTAATGGAATTTCTCAAATTCAGGTATGACGCACGAGTATTTTCCAGCCTTTTTAAGATTTTAGATAGTCTATGCTCCAGGATGCACGTTGGAATGTGCACATTCTTCTTTTGCTAAGCATTCTCAACTGCTCTTCTAGCATTTGAATATGTTCTTTAAGCTTTGTGTTTTCAATCATCACATGAGCAAGGGGACTGTAGAAGAAGAGCCTGCTTCCTACACACTTTCAAGAAGGTATTTTTTTAAGCCAATAATACCTATTGTTGGTTGTAAGCTTCCATGAGATCATTATGTTCCTTCAACAATGTATTAAGTCTATCTTGCAACCTTCGAACTCTAGCTTCATTAAACTTGGCAACATCTACCACTAATGTAATAGCTTCAGGTGTAGAGGTGTCAACCACCCTTTTACAATCAAGATCCCTTTGATACCCTTACCCTTTGATTCTTTAGAAATCATAGGCTTGATTGTAGTTGGGGTAAGGTCGCAAATTGCAAGGGCTTCCTAATGTTTGTCGAATCATGATCTTTACAATACCATATTTGCTTCCTCTTATATGGAGAAAACTTCTCCTTCTTGTTTCCTAATAGTATCAAAGATAACTTTAGAAGCAATGTCCCATTTAGCAAGCAGTAGCAATCCACTATCTTCCACTATTCTTCTCCCTTCATCTAGCATAATGTTTTTTCACTCAAAATTCATTTTTTGTCCTTACCTTTGTAGCTACTTCATCATACTTTTCTCTAGGAACATCTGATTGTGCCAACTAAAGTCTTTTAGGGTAATCCTCCCTCTTTGATCTCAAAAAAAACTCTTTAAACTCTTGAGATTCTATAAAATCATCATCATACATGAATTGTGAATAGGCCAATTCTCTCACATCATTGAGGTTATCTCTCTCCATAGCCACACCCAACTCGAACCTTTGCTAAAGAAGGCCAAAAATATTTGATCTAAGTATGGGGGATGGCATATATTGTTGAATTTCATCCATGGTGATATGAACATCTTCACTTTCATTTGGATTGATGGGATTTCCAACCAACAATGGTGGTTGCTAAACTTTCTTCATCTTTTGTCTCTTGGGGGAGAATCAGAATCCACATTGATTGTTTGAGGACCAAGGGAAGGAGAGGGAGTGACCTGTGGTGGGTCTAATTGCACATTTTCTCTAATAAAAGGCCCTTGGGGCAAGGTCCTTTTGATAGAAAGGTCAGGTCTACGCTGCTTTGTTGGTTTCTCTTCCAAGATAAGGGACCTTACCTATAAATCTATCAAAATTATTTAACATCCCCTTCATCTTGGAAATTCATTCAAAAATATCAAAAAATGCTCCATGATAATCCTTATCATTCTTTATCCTTGTAGCCTTTTCCTTGTTGAATGCAAACCGTTTCACCTTTCTATTTTTTACCTTAGATTCATCCTTGCAATTTCTTATGACATCTTCATTTAAATCAACTTGACGATAGAAATCAGACCTTCTAAGCCTTTTCTTGACCTCCTAGGTATGAAACCTTAAGAGTCAAAATACTTGACATTTAACTGAGATAACCTATATTCCCCAAGCATTTATTTCAACCTATCTAAGCCCTCTCTGGTAAAAGTGATCCAAAAATGCAATAACATAAGGGAAAAAAGACCCTTTCTTTTGTTTTCCTAAATGAAACTAATCTGTATGATTCAATTGCCACATAATTTCCATGAATTCCAACCTAGGTAAAACATATCTAGGTAGCACATGGGGGCCTTTAAGGTACCCATATATTCTAATAACAACTGAGTTGACATTGAGGTAAAAATATCCTTAGTTATGTTGTACTCAACTTCGACCTCCTCTTTTTGGGCCTAAGGAAATCAAAAATTTCCTTGTGCAATCTAACTCTAGGTAGACCCTCACCCAACCTTTCCATAACTTTTCTTACAAAGAAATTCTCAAAAAAATATAGTTAGATTTGTTACAATTTTTTGTCCAAAATATGGGTTCAACATTGCACTATGAGATCGTTGCCCTCTTTATCTTTCATGTTCAATTGTAAAACTCTACTAAAATGATCTTTCCCTTTGTACAAAAGCATATGGAAAAGGAGAGAATACCACATGAAATTCACCTTTGGCTCCTTACCACTTTTCCTTCTCTTAATGTCCACCAACCAATTGTGAATAGCCTCAGCTAAAAATCTCTCATAGTCAAAGTCACTATTGAATAAAAATGGTTGTTGTATATCAATAGCCATATACATAATAGGTGTCTCCATTTTTGAGCTTGCGTCTTCTCCCAAAACTTGGTATTGTAGACACATAAAATTGTCCTAGGCTTGCAACTCTTAGATTATTCAACATTTCCCCTTTCATTCTTAATAATTAAATAATTTTTAATTATTTGATTATTTTCTAAAGTCATAATTCTTCTATTAATTAAATAATTTTAATTATTTAATTAATTCATTTTTATCTTTATTCTCCCTTGATTAATTAAATAAATTTTATTTATTTAATTACGTCACTAATTAAGTCCCCTTCTTTGTAAAATTAAATAAATTCTAATTTATTTAATTTTTGTCCACTTTCCACTATAATTAAATAATTATTTTAATTATTTAATTATTCATTAACCTCTTCTCTCATAAATTAAATAAATTTTATTTATTTAATTTGGTCCACTCTCTTGAATTTTGAATTAAATCATTATTTAATTTAAAATGATTCTTTTGTCACATTCCTCTATAATTAAATAATATCTTTATTATTTAATTATTCATTGGTCAACTAAATTAAATAATTTTTATTATTTAATTTCTCCAGCAACCTCTTTGTCCGTGTCAATCTTATCTTCCACATCAAATCTTATCTCTTGACATCTCATTTAATTTCAGCCCTTGATTGAATTATTTTATAATTCAATCTTAGCCATTTATTTCTTGTCATTTCCCTAATTTTGACCTAACCCTATTCCATACTACAACATTCAATCTTGACCATTGATTCTAGGGTATTTGTCATCTTCTCATCCTAGCCACACATTCAAAATTGCAGTTTTTATAAAATGGAAATTTTGTTCTTATTTTGGGATCTATCTCATGCTCATTCTGTCAACTTAGGTTATTATTATTGTCATTTGTAGTCATTGTCATGTTAGTCTATTGTGAGGTCATTTCTTTTATATAAATCCTTCAACCTTTGCATAGGGCTTTGACATTAGTCTAGGTGCTCATTGGAAATCTGAGGGCCTCATTCGATTTGTTGCAAACTAGAAGGTGTAACAAAGGTGAAGCATGGAAGATGAAGATTTATGGTAACATTGTTCCTTTTATTTTCATATTGATTTCTTTTGTGCTTTGTTACTTCATTGGATTTTAATGTTATTGTGCTAACCCTTTAACAAATCTGATTTTCCCTTGATTACAGGTATAATGCCCAATATGTTCTTCTGAAATAGTATACAAAATACTTGACATCAAAAGGATCATGTTTGATATTAGGGATTCTCAATGAATTTCCGTATAAGCTTTTATGCCTAAACCTAGGGAGCCATTTAACTCAAAAGTTATTTCTATTTTTCTTGTATTTTCTTTTGAAAGAAGCAAGGTTTATAACCTTATTTTCCACCACATTGAGTCTAAAAACCTCACAAATAAACTCCCAAGTTATATCCATTACGACACTCCCATCCAATGCCGAAAATCAAGGCATTTGATGACTTATATCTATTACGAAACTTCCATATAATTACTCTGATATTTTCATCATACCCAGAAGCAAGGAATCTGATGAGTTCCACATCTATAAAGACATTAGGAACAACCAACTTTCCCAATTCATAGGTCCATGTATTGGAGAGAGCGGAACGATGGTTTCTTTTTCTATACTAGTGTAGGAAAAATTCCCACCTAGTGACTATCATCCTAGTACTTTAGCTCAGCATCTTTGTAATTTATGGCTATGTCTACCATCCCCTCTACTACATTAGGGCTAAGGTTACGTTGATGTTGAGGTTTTTTGAGGAACCCAACAATTGGGCCAAAATTTCATCCTCAAAGGGTCTTTTATATGTAGAGCCAGAGGGTTGGGTGTTTGGCCGACTCATAGTTCCAAAATGATTTAAAACTGATTTCTACAGTATTTTGTAATAGAGTTTGTAGACCTGATTATGAGCTTCAAGAAAAATAATGGTGAATTTTTCCAAGAAGGGTGTACCTATTTTTTTAGTTCAACTCAGGTTGACACAGAACGAAAACACATCTGTGATTTTTGCTACCGTGTTAGACCAAATAAATGAAATAAAAACTTATGAAGGAAATTATGAGCCATCATCCATCACATCCGACATTACTTCTTATTCACATGAGTATAGTTCACTCATCTACCCATTTGTCAATTTTGAACTTGGGTCGTCCATCTAGAAAGTGACATACAAATCTAAAATTTCAATGAGTAAAGCCTTGATTTTCTTGAAAAGGATGCAATTGTCCCTTCTGTTCAACAAAATTCTCCCACATCCCAAATGAGAATATTGTCACATAGTTTACTTCCATGGCTCTACAACCAAGAAAAGGACATTCCGCTATGGGCCCATGGACTTGCAAAATCCTTTATCTTCTACCACATAATGAACATAAAACAATAAAATTACAAAAAAGTAAAGGTTTTGATTTTGATTTTATATCTGATACTAAAGGGGCACTTCCTAGCAAAAGGGGATGCAAGAATCATGACATCAATACCCATAAGTCATAACTTAAAGACTAGTCCAAAAGTGTCCTTCACAGTTCTGCAATTAAGAAAAGGACATTCTACTATGGCCCCGCGAACTTGCGAAATCCTTTATCTTCTACCACATAACGAACATAAAATAATAAAATTACAAAAAAGTAAAAGTTTTAATTTTGATTTTATATTTGATATTAAAGGGGTACTTTCTAGCAAAAGGGGACACGAGACTCACAAAATTGATACCCATGTCATAACTTAAAGACTAGTCAAAAAGTGAATGATGTCAACAACAAAACATAAGAATGCTAGGGTTTTAGGATAATAGGGTTTGAGAAATCCCTAGGTTGTAGACCTAACAACCCTAATTTAACTAGTTGAGGATTACCAAGAATTTTACACTAGGGTTTTAGGATAATAGGGTTTTAGAAATCCCTAGGTTGAAAACCTAACAACCCTAATTTAACCAGTTGAGGATTACCAAGAATTTTACACTAGGGTTGTAGGATAATAGGGTTTTAGAAAGCCCTAGGTTGTAGACCTAACAACCCTAATTTAACCAATTGAGGATTACCAAGAATTTTACACTAGGTTTTTAAGATAATAGGGTTTTAGAAAGCCTTCGGATGTAGACCTAACAACCCTAATTTAACCAAATGAGGATTACTAAGAATTTTATATTTCAAATTGTAGTTGATATTTTATATTGCATTTGATAGTTTATATTGTATTCCTTAAAATTATGCATCAGATTGAATAAATTAACATATTAATAATTTCATATTTTAATTGTGTTAAACATGTACTTAGTGATTCATCACTAAACTCAATGCTTAATAAAATATTAACTGAATAAGAAAATTTTGTGCTCTCTTTCACTTCTAGGGTTTTCAACTTAAAATGAGAGAGATAAAACTTCATTATTCACTTAAGAAAAAACCCTTGAGATTTCAATGCAAAGGAGATTGAAATCTAACAAAAATAGAGTTTTAGGGAAAGGATAACAACAAATGAGGGTTCACCACCAAGTTTAAACTTGGAAAATGCAAGATATTTGAAAACACAGTGTGATATGAAAACTAATACTAAATGACCTAAGAATGCAAGTAAAATTTACTTGTTGGAGATGGAATGGAGCTCTAGATCACTGGAAATTTTGATGTTGAAGCTGACTGGGACTCATATGCTAGGCTAGGCAAATCAGTCTAGTTTTTTGGAAAATGTGTAGGAACATGTTTTAGACAAATGGGTACTCAGATCTACAAAATTCTTGTTCATGCTTGGGAAATGGGACTCATTCACCAATAGTGGTGAATTATTCCACTTCTAGATTTTTGGAAATTAAAAATAGGAATTTGTAACCCTTAGTTTTCTTTGCTCTTCTCGACTAGTTTCTAGATCCAAAACTGCAAAATTCAGCTTGTAGATCTTCTCCAAGCTTCTCTTAGGACTTTGCCAACTTTGACTTGCTTTGATCACTTTTCCAATTTTAACTTCTTAGTAAATCTACAACCTAGCCCTACAAATCACACATAAGAAGAGGGAAAAATGTTATGGGGTTTAGTGAATAGGGATTTTCCTCGGTCAAATCCCTTGTTGGTAATTAAACCCTTGAAATGAAATGAAATAGAATGGAGAATGATGAATGAAAAAATAATGATGTTGCAACTCACCAAACCCTAGCAATAAGGTGTTGCAAACATGTAGATAATGGATCCAATGGATGTGGACTTGAACTTTAGCTTGATGTTGATAGATCTTGAATGCAATGCTTGCTTGAATCAAATGTTAGCTCTAAAACAACATGATGCAAACAATCTTTGACATCATAAATGACACTTGAAGGATCTCTTGAATGCTTGATAATCTACTCTTGAAATGCCTTGAATGCTGTTATGAATGCTCAAATGATCTTGTGAACTATACGCATGAATGCTTGTAAAATTGGCTAGGTATGAAAATGAGGGAAAGAAGCTTGTATTTATACTCAATTATGCAATAATCCTTGAAATTACAACATTGCAGGATGACCTTACATCTTGGAGAATAAAAACCCATCATAATTTTGAATTAAATTTGAATTTTGAGTTAAAGGGAACTCATTTGCTACCTTGGGTGAATGGGTCCCACCTAAGGGGACTCATTCACCCATGATGGTGAATGAGTCCCACCTTATGAGTTTAAGGTGGGTTTCAGGATTTTGATATTTTAAATGATATTTGTCAAGATTATTCTAAAAAATACACATAAATCTGGCCTGTGGATGCAAAATGGGGCCAATTAAAGCATAAGAAAGCCCAATTATTAATGAAAAGCTTAGAAAAGTGTGAAAGTATGCTACAACACTTTACAACACTTTGAAACAAGGCTTGGGAAATGATGAAAAGAGTTTATTTTATTAACAAGATCTTATAAAAGTGTGAAAGTGTGTTGCAACACTTTACAACACTTAAGTAAGGTACCACTTGAATCCTTTTAGTTCACAAGGGCCCAAGACCTAATGTGAATGTGTTATCCACATTACAACACCAAATCAAGGAAACATTAAGCAAAAATCCATAAAAAAAACCCAAAAAAGTGCAAAAAATGTTAAAGGACCCTTTTTTCGACACTACATTTGGCCCCCACTTTAGTGAGAGGATGAACCTACTTCAAAATCACACTAAGATAGACAAACAGACACCAAGAGGGGTTCTAATGAACCAATGCTAGCAAAATGAGACAACAACAATCAAGAGGGGTGATCAAGCCCCCAGGATCAAGACCCCATGGCAAACCAAACATAAGCACAAAGGAACACACAAAAAAAATGATATAAAGAGCAATGACAAGACTAATCATACACTACCAAAAATGAAAAAAAAAGACAAAAAGAAAAGAAGTAAAATAAAGAAAAGAAAGAAAAGGATCAAATCAAGCTTTGACTATTTGTCCATTACGATGTGGATCAGATCTAGTCTATTTATCCAAAAAAATGCATGCTCACTCTAAGGTGATGGAACTTGTGGCTGTTCGTTGGGTGAGAAGTCTTAAAAGGTGAGAAACATACACTCATGGTTGGTATGCACACACACACACACAAGTGGCTATGGGGAAATTTATGCCTCAGATTGGGCTTCCCGCTCAACCATACCAAATTTTTACCTCCTGATAACTTTAATAAGGAACCACACAAAGAGAAATGGTCCTTCGAGCTTCACAAGACAAGTAAAACTTCGTATGCTAGGAGCTCATGAAAAAATGTGATGGATCCATAGGAATGCAAGGTGTGTTACCCAAGGTGGCCGTATAAAAAATTCCAGATACAACATGCAAAGGATGTTTAAAGGAGTCTTTCTTATTTCATGCAAGGTCTTTAACTTAGGGAACATTGTGTCTAATGTCTCCTAGAGTGGACCGATCAAAGAATAGAAAATTCACAACTTAGGGGATGTAGTGTGTTGCATCAAACCACTAAGAGGAATGTAATATGCTAAGATAAATCATGCTCTGGAAGGACATCATACCTAAAGTCATCCACAAAGTGAAAAAACACATCGTATGGAGTAAGAAGGCTACACTAAGAACCAAGAAAAGGAAAAATGCAAAAGAATAATGCCAATTTATGCCCGCACTTTAAAGGAATTGCTAAACACCATGTTGTGAGAAATTACTTTAAAGTAGAAAATGAAAAATGCAAACAAGAAAGAAGACATGAGAGACAACTTGGAAAGCCCTATGCCAAGTCATATGTTTTCAAGTAAAGTTGCGTTATACGAGAGAAAAAGAAAAGAGAGGGGTTTCCCCCAAAATGAAAACACCAAACACATAAGGGGTCTATGGATTTGGGGTCAGTATGTTCTTTGTTACAATGTTTTTTAGAGAGCTTGGAACTGTCATCATCCCCCAAAGACACATAGAACTAGAAGAATGACATATAGAGAGAGAAAACAAAGAAAAAACTTTTGGGTCAACATGGAAGAGACATAGGGTGCCTCAATACCTTGCATCATCCCCAAAAGGAAAACACAAGACAAATGAAAAAGAAAAGGAAAAAGAAAAAAGAAAATCTTTTGGGTCATCATGAAGGAGACATGAATGTCTTGATGCCTTGCATTATCCCTAAAAGAAAAACACGAGAAAAAGACAAACATAAAATGAAAAGAAAGCCTTTTGGGTCAATATGAAGGAGACATGAATGTCTCGATGCCTTGTGTCATCCCCAAAAGGTAAACACAAGAAAAAGAAAAATAAAAAGGTGAAAACAATGCATGACATAGAGAAGAATGAAGGTACAAATAGAGGAATGTCACAAAGAGAGAACATCAAACAAAACATCACGGGGGATCACATTACACACATACCATCATACAAAATAAAAATAAAGAAGAAAAATAAAATGCAAAATACTAGTAAGGAAAATGTGAGTCAACCATCAAGCAAGTCATCTGCCTCCCAATCATGTTCATTATATACTGAAGGTGGCCAACTAGCCAAAGGGACAAGGGAAAGTGCCAAACTAGGAGAAGTACCAAGTTCATCACTTTGCATAGAATATTTTTCATTTAAGCTCATGGAAGAGGAAAATAATGTGTTCAATTCATTATGCACCTCTTCATCAATTTTAGCAACCTCATGATTGTCATCCAAATTAATCACAATAGAAGGATGAATGATAATGTCCATCGAAGAGTTCAACTCTTGTTGTGATTGTTGTATTGGGGGTGGGTATATGAAGATGGGTAGCCAATTTGTGGACAACTTTTTAAAAAAGTTTTGAAAAATCATAACGCGAGCACATTATAACACACTCGTGTTATGGATTGGTGTGCTGAACCTGAGACTCAGCCACAAAAATCCAATAACGTGAGTGCATTATAACATGAGCATGTTCTAACACGCTCGCATTATGGCCTATTAAAACCAAAAAAAAAGTAAAACAAATTCATTCTTTCATTTTGACTATGTTTTTTCTTTTGCCCGTGGCCAAAACCCTCATCTTTCACGCTCACATTCTACGAGGAGGTATTTTAAAAAAATCTTCATCAACAATTGCTATTTCATCATGAGGATGTTGCTATGTCAACGAGGAGGTGTGAGAGGTAAGGATTGTTTGCTTTTTGTTTTGAATTTGTTAGTTTTAGGTTGAATTTGTTAGTTTTAGGTTTTATTTGATATATTTTTTTTGAATTTGTAGGAGATGCAAATCAACCTGCAAACCCTCAAAATCCTCCACAAGTAGAGAAACAAAATCCTCAAGAAAAAAATTCTCAAGAACAAAATCCTCGACAAAAAAATCAACCACAATAACAACCTCCTCCACCAATCCCTACACACCCTCTTGACACTCAACAAAATTTAATGAGTGAAATTGAGAACAAAAAAAAACTTGAGGATTTAATCAGAAGGTTGAGTGATCCAAATGGTTCAACCATAGAAAGGATGACCCTAACAACTTCATTAAAAGATATGTTAAAAAATGTAGATTCAATTGGCAAACAAATAACTGGATGGCAAGATAAGAGGCAGACAACTTGGGCTTATTACATGGATAAACTATCATATAAAGATGTAAAGGATTTAAAAATTACAAAAGGTGATTTGTGCTCATTATTCACTGACCCACAATAAATCAAAATCTTACCCTCTATGCGAAGAGGTTTCCTATTCATTGGTGCCACCACCATCAAATTAGGAACTTTTTTTATGATAGGTGGTACATGTTTTTTGATTCCTCACTATACAACAATTATGAAGTCCCACAGTATTTCCTTAGGAAACTATACTATGAGTTCATATTGAACAAAATCCCAAATTATTTTGATATGAAGGACTTCCAAGAGAGAGGTGGGGGATCGGCTTGGGATAGACTCGGTGCACAGCCAGATCCTACGAGGCAAGGGAGATGACCTCTCACTAGGATGCCTCATGAGCACGTTGTTATCCCTTCCATTGTGAAGGAGAGTACTAACATAGAGACATTGCAGGAGATCAACACTTTGAACCAGAGTGTCATCCAACATGCTAGCCCTATTCTATAGTGCCATCCAGGGGACTCTTTGAGTGGTGGCCTTTGAACCCATGTGTGTCAATATTGCAGGGTGACTTGTTCATATGACCCCACCAACACTCAGGAGGCTGCTACATAGGATCCATCTGCAGCTATGGAGATGGAGAGGGCAACTGACATTTTGCATGAGGCATATGGAATTGATACTCAGGTAAAAGTTAGCGTGTTCATTGAATTTAATTTATTAAATTTTGATTTTGAAATGTAAAATTAACTAATTTAGTTTTATTATTTTAATAAAATTGTAGGGTCATAGTGTTGAGACTGGATACACCAGCCCTAAACTTGCTTATTTCTATAGTACACCTATCGGTGGGGTATGTAACTAGCAAACAATTATAAATTTATTACATGTTAATAGCATTGTTTTACGAATGGTATTTTAATATATGATTTTGGATGTTAAATAGGCTAATATTGGAGGTTTCGAGGGAACACCTCCTAGTGCTAGTGGATTTACTCAAACCTACACACAGGTAATATAATAAAGAGTTTAACTAATCAATTGTACTTAATAGATTTGTGTAGTTTATATTCATATCATTGATTACGTTGCATTGCACATCATTCAAACTCAAAGAATTACTTCACATTCCATAACTAATAACTAGATGTTGATAGATGAAAAAATTTCAACTAAAATATAGTTGTTTAGAAAGTCAACATAATCAATGATACAATTACTTCACATAGCATAAGTAATAAGTCTAGGAGCAACTTCCAATTGCATTTGCTTGTCATGGAATTCCATGATACGACTTTTTAATACTCGACATCTTTTCAAACAGTTCACTTCCTTGTCTATGCTATGGATGCTTGGAAGGAATCTATGAAAGAATAATAGTAAGCAATAGTATAGACAAGGCAATGAGTTTTTTGAAAAAATTCCACAAAGAAATGCAGTCTTATGGTGATGTCCATCACCATGAGACCCAATTTCTTTGAGGAAATTTTTAAAATAGCTTACCGCCTTTTCTATGCTTCCAAATTTTCCATACATGTCTACCAAAGAATTTTATCAAACAGTTCATTTCCTCACTGCTATGGCTAAAAGCTTAAAAAAGGTGCTTTCCAACAAACAATGGATGCTTGGAAAAAATCTATCAAAGCATAATAGTAAGCAATAGCATAGACATGGTATTAGTAGTTTGAAAAAATTCCTCGAAGAAATGTGGTCTCATGGTGATGGAATGCCATTCCATCACCATGAGACCACATCTCTTTGAGGAATTTCTTCAAAAAAATCACCACCTTTTCTATGATACCACATTTTCCATACATCTATACCAAAGAATTTTATCAAACTACTCACTTCCTTGCTACTATGGCTAAAAGCCTAAAATAGGTGCTTTCCAAAAAACTATGGATGCTTGGAAAAATTTCTATCAAAGCATAATAGTAAGCAATAATACCATACAGAAGATAATGAACTGTCTAAAAAAATCCCTAAAAGAAATGCGGTCTTATGGTGATGGAATGCCATGATGCGCATTTGTTTGTAATGGCATTCCATCACCATGAGACCCCATTTCTTTGAGGCATTTTTTTAAACAATTCATTTCCTTCTCTATGCCACCATAGTTATCATACATGTCTAAGAAAGTATTTTATCAAATTGTTCACCTGCTTGCTGCTATGGGTAAAAGCCTAAAAACATGTGCTTTCGAACAAGGTATATGGATAGGGAAAATAGTAAGCATGATAGTTAGAAATATATAGTCTAATAAGTACTCAAAATTTTGTTCATTATCTCGTACATTATAAGTCATGACGTGGATAGCTATTGTAGTTTTTGAGATTGAATAATTATTTTTTATTTTCAGATGTTGCAAGCAGAAACACCTCTGAATGTCATGAGGGAAATGGAGATTAGTGTTTCATCTGCTATAGAATCCTCGATGGCTTTGATAGGGGAGGTATGAGGAAAATTACTAAATTTTAATTTACATTCGTTGTTATAGATGTTAGTGAAAAAGAAAACCATTGTTGATTCATAGTTTAATTTCTATTTGGATGGTTTATATAGGGCTTCAACATGCCTCAGCCTAGGTGTGTGAATATTTCCCTCATGGAGAGTGATCATTAGATGGAGGTAAGTGATTATTTTTTTAAATATATCATTTTTTATAATGTAATTTCTATATATTAATATCTTTACTTTTTATTGTAACAGATAAAACTTCACCAAAAACTAAACACTGGGAGGAGCAGCATGAGCACTCCTTGAGTGCAGCATAAATGAGTGATAGATGTATCGCCATCCGATTGACAAGCAAAGGGAGAGATTTTATTTCAAGAGCATGAAGAGCAATGACTTTTGATTCCAGAGCACTTTGTTGTATGCCTACATGGTAGTTTTGTACATATTTTGTATTGGATATATTTGACATTGTATGCCTATATGGCATTCTCGTAAGCCTATATGGCTATTTTGTACCTATATTTCATACTTATATTGACATATATTGATGTATGCCTAAATGGCTATTTGGTTAATATAAATATTTTTTATTGATGGTGTCCATATTTGCATTATAAATTCATGGTTCAATAGATGAGTTACATGTATTCAAGTGTATATTTTACAATTTACATGTATACTTTACAATTTACATGTATACTTTGTGACTTATGTGTATTCCAATGTATACTTTACAACTTACATGTTTTCATGCATATACCTTGTATTCATGCATATACTTTGTATTAATTTGTCTATACTATGTATTTGTGTGTAAACTTCAAGGCTTACATGTTTTTGAGTACTTGTGTTTCCCTTATTCACATGTACATGCTTGAATTATTCACGTGTATATTAATTGGTTAGCCCTAGCATTGATCATTATTTTCCTTCATGGTTTGTCTTGAATATTAATTGATTGATGAATATTAATTGATTGATGCAAAACAACTTTATCTAAAAGAAAAAGAAAACGTTTTCAATTGGTATTCCA
Source organism: Sequoia sempervirens (assembly GCA_007258455.2). NCBI lineage: Eukaryota > Viridiplantae > Streptophyta > Pinopsida > Cupressales > Cupressaceae > Sequoia > Sequoia sempervirens. Next base: position 362,159,072 of record VDFB02086081.1, read on the forward strand.
CGAAATAATTCATAAAAAAGATTCCAATATATTTAATCCTTTGATTGGAACAACTCAATTAAGCAAAGGATACATAATATTCGCAACACTTGCAATACATAATATTTAGAGTAGATGAAGTAGTTAACTTCTTGCACATTATCATACAAACATTTATCTTGAATAGTCTTTAAACATTTTCACAACATAATCTTGATAGTGTAAAATGAATTGTTATGTTCTTGATCCGTCACCATATAAACACATCAATAGATTTATATGTCAATTTTTTGCATTATTATTTCTTGTATAGGAAATGGACTCAGGAGAAAGCAAGTTATAATTTATAACAAAAATAAGAGATGGACTCAAAGTTGTCCTAGACCCCCAAATAGGTCTATTTAATAAAGCAACACCCTCTCAATCACTATTCCAATTGCAAAACACCATTGGGCAGCATTTACTAGTCTACAAATCCACAAAATCCACAATTTTTAGGGCTTGATTGGCCCTCTAACCCCACTATCCTCTAAACCCTCACTTTTATCAAATTTCATTAGGGTTTATTGAAAACCCCATATCCAGACCTAATACAACCTCAAAACCTCTTCCAACACTCTTCATTTTTACTACACAAACTTAATTTACCACCAAATTATGCTACCCACTAACTTGAACCACTTTTACTCCCTCAAACCCCTCTTTTCCCAACTAGGGCATCATGCCATAAACTACTTTTAACCTCACTTGTCCTTGCAGACCTTTTGAACACATCAAACTCCACAACCTCACCCTATTTCCAACCTATTCTAATTTATTCTAAAGCAATTTCTTCTTTTCACCTCATCTAGCCTTGTTTTTAAGGCCTAAATTCTAAATTTTCAAGAGGGGCAACATTAGTAATCTCTTCCAATGCCATTACCAATGCTATTTTTTTATCCCTACTTCCTATCATACTTACATAATTGACTCAAATGACCCCACACTAATTCAAAACTAAAAGAAAGATTACAAAATGGCCTATCATGGCCTTATTTGACATTATCATGACTAAAACCACTAAACTAGACCTTCTTCATCAAATGGAGGAACAATATGCTCTACACCAATGATCATTAGCTTTCTATGTGGAAATGTTAGACTTCTCAACCATTATGTGTATGTTTCCCTTTTCAATTTTTTTGCATGCCATCATAAGGGATCAAGTCAGTTAAACATAGATTGGAGAAATTCCATGTGTTTGGGTGTGAAAGAGGACCATGTTTAGCGAAAACCTACCTATTGAGATGCATTGGAGTAGTTTGTTTGGTCACACGAATTGCAAAATGAAAGTTGCACCACTTTGCAACTTTACATTGCTTTCATTTGACACTTTTTCTATCAAGTGAAAAATGGACACTATAGGAAAACAACTCCGAGATAACAAAAACTAAGAGAGATTATTGTAGAGGAGCCCAACACAATCCTGTGGGCTCAACCAGAGAGTTCATAAGCATCACGATTTTTGAGTAATAACCCATCAAATTTTGCTTCCATTGTGCACTTTGGACCCTTAAGGGATCAAGCCGGTTGAATATAACTCAGAGCAATTTCACATGTTTGGGTGTGAAAGAAGACCATTTCTAGTGTAAATGTACCCATATAGATGCATTTGAACAATCTGTTTGGTCACACAAGTTGTAGAACGAAAGTTGCACTGTGGTGCAACTTTCAACTACTTGCATTTGACAACTTTTTCCCCAAGTTAAAATTTGCCACCACTAGAAAATGTCTCTGAGATAGTGAAAAATGAGAGATTTTATTGTAGAGGGGCCCAACATGATCCTAAAGGATTAGACGAGAAGTTTCTAAGCATCACGGTATCTGAGTAACAACATGCTGAAGTTTGTAGCCATTTTGCACTTTGGACTCTTAAGGGACCGATCCAATTGAACGTATCTTAGAGTGATTCTGCATGTTTGGGTGTGAAAGAGGAACATTCCTAACATAAACATACCTATTTAGATGCATTGGAATAGTCCATGTGGTCACACGAATTGCAGAACGAAAGTTGCACCACTTTGCAATTTTGCACTACTTGCATTTGACATTTTTTCCATCAAGTGAAAATTCACCACCATGAGAAAACCACTGTGAGATAACAAAAACCAAGAGAGGTTATTATAAAGGGGCCCAATACGATCTCATAGGATCAGACGATAAATTTTTAAGCATCATGGTATCCAAGTAACAACATGCTAAAGTTTGCAACCATTTTGCACTTTGGACTCTTAAGGGATTGATCCGATTGAATGCAGTTCAAAATGATTTTATGTGTTTGCATGAAAAAGAGGACCATTTATAGCATAAAAATACCTATTCAAATGCATTGGAACAATGCATTTGGTCACACAAGTTGCAAAATGAAAGCTGCACCACTTTGCAACTTTCAACTACTTGCATTTGACTATTTTTTCCCCAACTAAAAATTCACCACCATGGAAAAATACCTACGAGATAGCGAAAAATGAGAGAGGTAATTGTAGAGGGGTTCAACATGATCCCATAGGATTAGACAAGAAGTTTCTAAGCATCATGGTATCTAAGTAACAACATGCTGAAGTTTGCACCATTTTGCACCTTGGACTCTTAAGAGATCGATCCGGTTGAACGTAGCTCGAAGCAATTCCACATGTTTGGGTGAAAAATAGGACCATTTCTAGAATAAAAATACTTATTTGAATGTTTTGGAATAGTTGGTGTGGTCACACGAGTTGTAAAATAAAAGTTGCACCACTTTGCAACTTTGCACTACTTGCATTTGACACTTTTTCCATCAAGTAAAAATTTGGTACCATGGAAAAACCACTTAGAGATAGAAAAAAATAAGATAGGTTATTGTAGAGGGGCCCAACATGATCCCATAGGATCAGACAATAAGTTTTTAAGCGTCATGTTATCTGACTAAAAACATGTTGAAGTTTGCAGCCATTTTGCACTTTGGACTCTTAAGGGATCGATACGATTGAACGTAGCTCAGAGCGATTCCATGTGTTTGGGTGCGAAAGAGGATTATGCATAGCGTAAAAATACCTATTCAAATGTGTTGGAATAGTCTATGTGGTCACACGAGTTGCAGAATGAAAGTTGCACCACTTTGCAATTTTGTACTGCTTGCATTTGACACTTTTTCTATCAAGTGAAAAATTTTGACCACAGGAAAACCACTTCGAGATAACAAAAAATGAGAGAGGTTATTGTAGAGGTGCCAAATATGATCCCATAGGATTAGATGAGAAATTTTTAAGCATCACAGTATCTAAGTAACAACATGCTAAAGTTTGCAACTATTTTGCACTTTAGAGTCTAAAGAGATCGATCTAGTTGAACGTAGCTTAGAGCGATTTCAAATGTTTGGGTGCGAAAGATGACCATTATTAAAGTAAAAATACCTATTCAAACATGTTGGAACAGTCTGTATGGTCACACGAGTTGTAGAACGAAAGTTGCACCACTTTGCAACTTTGCACTACTTGCATTTGACAATTTTTTCATCAAGTGAAAATTTACCACCACGAGAAAACCACTTCAAGATTAAAAAAAATGATAGAGGTTATTGTAGAGGGGCCCAATGCAATCCCATAGGATTAGATGAGAAGTTTCTAAGCATCATGGTATCTTAGTAACAACATGCTAAAGTGTGCAACCATTTTGCACTTTGGACTCTAAAGGAATCAATTTGGTTGAACGTAGCTCGAAGCGATTCCGCATATTTGGGTGTGAAAGAGGACCATGCTTAGAGTAAACATACCTATTCAGATGCATTGGAATAGTTTTTTTGGTCACATGAGTTGCAAAATGAAAGTTGCACCACTTTCAACTACTTGCATTTGACAACTTTTTCCCCAAGTGAAAATCTGCCACCACGGGAAAACCACTCTGAGATAGCAAAAATTGAGAGGTTTTTGTAAAGGGTACCAACGTGATCCCATAGGATCAGACAAGAATTTTCTAAGCATTGTGGTATCCGAATTATTGCCGCTATAGATTTTGATGGAAAAGGGCATGGAAAATGATGCTTCACCCTAGGGTTTGATAAAATATTGCATGTAGAGGTTGGGTGATTGTATTTTGAGTTTTTGCAAGTGATTTTAAGAAGGTTTGAGGTGGTGGCATGTTTTGGTAAGGTATGGAACAATTCCTTTCAATAAACCCTCCTCATACTAGCATAAAATAAGGGTTTTGTAGTCTGACATGGTGGAGTAAGTTTCTCCTAAGATAAATTGTTGATTTGAGGGTTTGGATACATGAGAATTGCTTCCCCAACAAGTTCAGGGGTTTTTTGAATGTTTAAAGGTATGTTCCTTTGTAAATTAGGCCTAGTTAGCCTAATTAAGACAATGAAGGTCATTTTTAATGCACATGTTCCAAGACAGTTATTATTGATTTTGAAGTATGTGTTGTAACTCAATAATGGGTATCTAGATCAGTCATTTTTTTGTGAAGTCATTTGAGAAGTTATGATAAAATTGTTCTTATTTCCTAATATTTGAGTTAAAAGACTTCAAAATACTTTCAAAAGTTTCCTAACTTGCTCTGAAGAAAACTAATCAAAAATCAAAGTATAAGGTGTTGTAAAATCCACACAAGCTTGAAAGAAAAAAGGAAAAGTGTTGCAAATACAAAAAATATCATCCTTTATTTACTAATTTTGTAATTGGGCAACTAATGCAAGTTTCGCATTTTTACACCAAATGTCAACTTTGGTGCAATATCACTTCTCTAATCACCTACTGACCTATTTGAGACTTTTAATATATTACATATGACCTTCACATGACCTTTTTCACATTGTTTACATTTGAAAATTCAAATTTTGCAAATTTTCCTATTGAAGGAATTAAGAGAACAAGGTACTCTTGCACCAAACATGAACTCCAAAATTTCAATATTTGAGTAAATCTCATTACATGTAAATCTCATTGCAATGCCTTAAATACTCCATTCTCACATATCTTTTACAATGTCACTCATACATTCAAGATTCTCTTTAAATGTCTACATCATAGGTGCTCAATATGAGGTTAACTTCAATTGAGTAACTTGAGATTCCCTCACTAAGCTTCACACACTCTTTTATAATGACTTCAAATCAAAATTTAGATTTGTCAAGATCATAAAAATATGGATGTTGCTTTTCTTTTTTGGCTGAGATTCTCTTTGATGGCTCATAAATCAGCATTTTTTGCAATGAGAGACCAATCAATTTTTAGTAGTTTACTTACAAATACACAAAGTAAAAGAAGAAAAAGAAAGAGCATCCAAAATGGAAATGGAAATGAAAATAGGTGGAAAACACTTACAAATAGGCATGTCGGTCTCTCAACTTAGTCACTCCTGGTCATACATCTTCACTGGGAGTTCCAAGATACCTATTGCACACAACACCTCTCATGAATAGAATAACTTGAAATTCAAGATGCTCTTATAATGTCTACATCATAGGTGCTCATGATAAGGTTAAAGTCAAATGAATAACTTGAAATTACCTCACCAAGCTTTGTACACACTTTTTTAATGGCTTAAAATCATAATTGAGATTTTTCAAGATCATCAAAATAAGGATGTTGCATTGCTTTTTTGGTTGAGATTCTCTTGGATGGCTCATAAATCTTCATTTTTTGCAAGGGAACACCAATCAATTTTTAGTAGGTTACTTACAAATAAGCAAAGTAAAATAAGATGATAGCATTGGCATCAAAAAATTAATGTGCACACAAGTATAAATTAATAAGAACTGATATGCATACTTACAAATTAATCCAACGAACCATCTGAGTCTTCTCTACTCTTTATTGTGTTAACTATTGCCTCATGGTTAGACACACAGACCTTCCACAAGGTCTTATTCAAAGGTCTACCCCCATATTTGGTCAAATGAACATTGGATGCCATGATAAGGTTTGAGTAATGAAGAATCTTATGATGCATGTTAAAGTCCTGAAACAACCAATTTTTAACACTCTTATGTGGGTACCTTCTAAGCCACATTCTAGTAACAACAACTAAGCCTGTAGGTTATTCAATGTTTTCTCCATCTATAACTAGGGCCTCAAATTTATTTTTGGCCTCAACACAATGAAACAAGTAATAGTATGTTCCCTCTTCATTGTCTTTATCTATGATAACTGCATAAACATGACCTACATTGATATGTGCAACAAATCTCTTGAAATTAGTCAACATCACACCATCATGCTCCCCCTTTCCATGCATGGCCTCACAAAATTTCCACATATGTTGTACACCTGTAATGACATGCATCCTGCTCAACCAGTAGAACATGCACGAGTTCTTGAACTATGTTGCATAGTTATCTGACCATATTATATGCTGACCGTATGCTATGCCCCTTTGAGCCAAATCACTATAGAACATCTGGAAGCAACCTTGCATGAAATCTAGAGAATGTGTGCAATCATCACTAATATAAAATTGATAATCCTTCAATACCTTCCTTTGGTCCTTTGTACTATCAACTGCATGATTGAATGCTATGTGCACAAATATTGAAACCTATGTGGAGTTGTAATACTGTGACTGCACCTCATGCTATGGCTATAGAGTGTAGTTCTCTACAAATTCAACCATTGATACTATGCTACCAACTAGAAAGGTGTCATTGCATAGCTTGAATTGTGTGTCCAGACATTAGGATCTATGGGTATGCCTTGCATACTCATACACTATATTTTCATGAAACATGGACATAAATTGATACACTGGAATCTTCTGAATAACCAAATCACACCTTTTTTCTTGAGACCCATCTTTTGTATTGTATGCCACTATTTTATACTTCCTGAACTCTACTATTTTATGTCCCACCTCATCTGTTCTTTCCATATGTTGACATACTGGCATACACTGCAAGCCGCCACAATGCTCACATGAACCATCCAAGCATGCTTTCCTATAGAATATTTGGCCATCCTCGATTTCACATAATTTTTTTGATAAGAACTCTCTTGAATATTTTGGTGGGGCTTCTATGCCACAATCCTACAAAACATCGTTAGTATGCAAATCCAAACATATAGAATGATAAACGTCATAATAGTTAGAGAATTCAATATGTAGTCTACAGCAACAAGTAGTGCGTGTGTGATTTATCTTGACATATAAAGGTTTAAGAATTTCAAAAAATATTTGACAAATACTAATTTGAGGATATCCTTTTGAAATTTACAAAAAAAATGGGTTTAAGTCATATCCAAAAAATACTTTGGATGTGGCTCACAGTTCCAACTATCAATTCTCCTTTTTACCACATCCCTTTGATTCAGAGATAGCCTTGTCTTATTCTTCCAATACTCTTCAATAAGTGTTCTCAATGCTTCAACAAATTTTTTATCTTTTTTTGGCTATCTCCCCTAGAATTCCCATAATTCATCTGAATCGGTTCCCTCAATTCTTTGCCACCTTTGAATGACTTTTGATAAAAAAAATTCTACTAATTCTCATTTGTTCACTCGTTATTCTAATGAGATGAGCTCTCTTTGTTTGACTGCTTACCAAAGTCGATGTAATTACATGTCAGGTGACATTACTATCCTTTGAGTGTGAGGTCTTACCCACACTCTCATAAGCATCCATTAGATTCTTCACAATAGTATTTTCATTTGATGCATTTGATGTTCTCAACCCAAGAGTCTTCATGATGTCTCTATAGTTTATACCCCACATCATTTCAATGACTAGTTGACATCTTGCAGTCTCATTTAGCCTTTCAAAGAAGAATTTCCAAATGAAGTTGGAACAATAAAGCACCTTACAAGCCCATAGACCTGCAAGGAGGTAACCCCCAAGATCTCTCGCATGGAGGAAGCCCCAAGGAAGCAAACTTCACAGAGTCAGGAAGTGGCGACATGCCTACCCACAGATAGAACATGTCTAAAGTGTTGATGCGTCTACCCATAGATAGAACACACCTAAGAGCAACGACATGTCTACTTGCAGATAGAACATGTCTAAAGCATTGATGCATCTACCCACAGATAGAACACATCTAAAAGCAGTGACATGTCTACCTGCAGATAGAACATGTCTAAAGCGTCGATGCATCTATTCATAGATAGAACACATCTAAAAGTAGTGACATGTCTACCCGCAGATAGAACATGTCTAAATCATCGATGCATCTACCTACAGATAGAACACATCTAAATGTAGTGACATGTCTACCCACATATAGAACATTTCTAAAACATCGATGCATCTATCCGCAGATAAAACACATCTAAAAGTGGTGACATGTTTACCTACAAATAGAACATGTCTAAAAAGTAGTTGGTCATGCAAACCAAAAGAATTTAAAAGGTATCCCTCAGGAACCTTTCAAAAGGAGAGGGGTCCACTCAAGGGATGCACATTTTGGAAAAGTAAGGTCTAGTTAGGCTACCCCCAAGCTAGATGTGAAAGGATGAATAAGATGATTATAGTCGGGTTGTCCCTAGACTAGACGTAAAAGAGTCCATTTGTTACAAAAGGATTTTTGAAGAAAAGGGTCCTTGAGGAACCCACCATGAAGAATAAGGGGGTCCGCTCAAGGAAAACACAATTCAAAAGTCACCACCTTAGAGTGATTTGTCATCAAGGGATCCTTCTGAAAGATGTTCACTTCATCAAGGAATTTGAAAGGAAGGTCATGCCCCCACACAAGGGGAAGTCAAAGCAATTCCCACTTTGGAGGAAGGTCTCCAAATCCTTTCTTTATGAACCTGTGATAAAGGAAACACATTCCATTAGGATTCCAAGTTGAGAATGCACTTCCAAGGGAAAGGTGTTGTGAGGACTTTCAAGAAAATATTCATTGGTGGAAAATTCATTTTTTAAAAGTCAAAGTGTTAAAGAACATTATCACACATAGGAGGGACAACTCAAGTAAAGAAGAGATAAAGATAAAGAAAAAGTGAAAAATACAAACAAAGGGCACAGGGGGATCTGGTTTAGCGGGGTCAGATCTATCCAAGCTCATATAATAGTAGGTAACCACAATGCAAGGAAAAAGATCATCAATCCCCAACCAGATCAGGAAGAATGCATAGAAAAAAAAGTAAGAAATAAAAAATTGGGTCAACATGGAACGGAAGCCTAAATTCCCCCAATGCTTTGCATCATTCCCAATTTATCAAAAGTCAAGCACAAACACAAAAGAATGATGACACAAATAGAAGAAGGTTTACGAAACAAAAACATCGCTTGTAACCAAGCACTAACAGGGGTGACAAGGGTCATCCAGGAACACATAGCATGAGTACAAGGGAACACGTCACAAAACACACACACAAGATCAAGAAAAGGGGACCCACAAGTGTAGGCCACAGGTGATCTAGGGAGTAGTTGCCACATGTAACTGACAGTCGATAGTTAGTGTCATGGATCACATGTAAAAAACCTCTGTTGATAAATTTTAGACATTTATGCACAACAGAGGGTATTGCGTTCATCGCTACTAAGCAGGGGATACCCAACTTTACACGGAAGAGTTCAGACCTAGGAATGATATCAAATAAGAGCTTCATGGTCTTAGGTCCAACCAAGACTGATAGGGAAATTCTACCTAAAGGGGGTACGAAAGGTTGTCATGTGTGCAAATGAAACTTTCAGGAGCATCGCATCCATCCTTATGTAAGACATTTATAAGCATGATCTCCTCCATTATTATGTTCACCTGTGATGTCGAATCAATGAGAACACTGGCTACGATGTTTCTATTGATCCATGTAGGAATATAGAGGGGAGATGGTTCTTTATTAAATCCCATAAGTAGGTCCTATGAAGTAAAGGTTATGCCAACACTTTTCTCTACAGGTTGCTTGGAGGGGGTGGTCTGATGTAGGAATGAAGCCATTACGCACACTAGATAGTGCTTTCACAAAATCCCTAAAGGTTAATGGATAATACGGTGACCCAATTAAGGTTTCATCGTGCAATACCTTTGGATCCTTTCAACTACGCTACCTAAGGGTCATAGGTTGGGTTGCAAGGTGAGAGCGTCACAACACTTACACCTACAACACTCCTAGAGTACAAGGAAAGGAATTGTCAGTATCACAAAAATGAAACCAAAATGGTTCACGTTGGGTTCACCAAAAATGTAAGAGAGGGGGACCACCACATGCAAGACCCTAGGTTATGGAGGGTCGAGACGTGAGAGGCTGCCCTAACTTACCTCAGCTAAGTGTATGTTTAGGGTATGAGGATGAGAATGATGAGGATTTTTGGGGTACTACGATCACTTTGCAATTCAAATTTCAATTTGGGGCTAGGTGAGTTAGTTTTTTAGGTCCAACTCTATACCTTAGGGAGCTCTTTGCCTGGGGATGTCAACATGGAATTCAAATGACAGTGTGGACTGCTGGTATCCCATAAATGTCCTATAGTTTGTATGGCCAGACAACAACTGAGACAAGTTTAAATGCACTAAAATGACTTATCAACCTAGCTATTTAACTAAAAGGATAGAATGACATAACTAAATAGGTTAAGTTTAATATTTAGTGTTATAAAGCAGATAAGAAAAAGTGATAAAGATGAGGAAAATCTCACTAATGAACTCGTTCGCCAGCTGATCATCCAAGAGCTCACACACCTACACACTACAAGAGAGAGAATGTTGAGGGGTGGCTATATAGGGGCCTACCTTAGTCAGACCCCCATTTAGGTGTTCCCACCTCCACGGACAACCAATGGAAAGAGATAAAAAAGTGATAAAAACACAAGCACTACAAACAATACTATGCTACTCAACCAAATGGTAGAGGAGAGGAGAGGGAAGCTTACCACCACCAAGAGCACTCAAGGCTGCTTGGGGGAGAAATGAGAGGAAATCAAGCCTTTGCTACAATGGTGTAGTTCCAAACTTGCTCTACTGACGTGATGGAGTGTGATATTGCTGCTATGGGATGCTTTGAAGTGAGCTTGTGACAGTGAGAATATGAGAGCCAAGTCTGTTCAAGATTTCTTCCAACCTCCAAATGAAAGTTCAAAGGGTTTATTATGAAGGAATGAGGAAAGAAATGACCATATTCAGGTTAGGTGGCTGAAGGAGGCATTACAACTTTGTTGCCAATGGGAAGAGTAATGCCTCTGTTGGCTCAGCTATAGGAATCTACCAAGGATGCAAACGTGTCACATAGAACTCTTGGCGGGCATCCCCGATAGAAATGCCTCCACAGGCATGCAAAACAGGTGCCAAGTGGACTACCATCAGTGGGATTAAGTGAATTAAGCCTCTGACTTAGGTTTTCTAAAGTGTAATAAGGAAAAAAGGGGAATTGCACCTAGGGTGCAAATTCACTCTTATATAGAAATTTCATCAATATTTAATTGGGGTGGGCTAGATTGTGTACCTTCGATCAAGGGTGGAGTAGAAGATATACCTTAAGCTTCACATGGGGATGACGTTGGATGCTATGGTTGTGTTGCTGATATGTGGTTGTCATTGATGTCAACACTATAAGTATTATTGTATTAAAGGCTATATATGTCAAGGATATTGAGAAAATTATTAAAGAAAGAGTTCCAAGTTTCCAGTGGAATAGTGAAGGTCAAGAAGGTGTATTTTTCTGTACATTGAAGATCAGTTGTTGTGGACTAAAGGGTTTATTGTTGAGAGCATCTAGTTCATCTACTGGAAGTTTCAGAGGTCCGCGTGAAGATTTGATCATGCTATGAACAATTGTGTTCTGACAGTATTTTTGTGGGTTCTGTTAGTGTCCCTGATTGAATTTTATGTGTTTCTAGTAATTTTTGTTGTTGCAAATTATTCTTTGTTAGTTCTTATTATTTTTGGATTCTTCTAGATCATTCTCTATTATTTTTGTACATCCACATTGGTGTGCTCGTGGTCAAATATTTTTCTCGGTATCTTTGGGTTTTCATGTTCTTGGCCGACATGATGGTTGTAACGTGTTGCAGATCCTTGAAGATTTAAATTTGAATGTTTGGCTTGCTCGAGGATGTTGTTTTTGGTCACATCATGATATTAGCCAACGATGTTTAATCCACATTGAAAATTTATTTGTAAATTTGGGTTGACATTGTAAATATGTTTTATATTTTTGGCCAACTAAGTTGTTGATGTAATTCCATGTTGCGGATATATAAGAGTGAATTTAGTGTGCATAAGAGCGAATGTATGCCAGAGAAAGTGGAGATGTGCAAATAATGTTCTAATCATTCAATTATAGAGTAGAGTGAGAATAAGTTTGAGTGAAGTGTGAAGGTTTTTTGTGCTTAACTGGAACTGTAATTAGGCTTGTGAAGAAGCTATTTTCTCAGTTCATACCCTATGGATCTAATCCATGTTCCTGTGTACTATTGGGCAATGAGACCTCTTGTATTTGAGAAGTGAGCTCTAGGCATGTGCATTCCCATTATTTTTATTATACTTTTAATAGAGTATAATATTGTGGACTAACATCCACCGTGGTTTTTCCCCTAACAAGGTTTCCACATAAAAAATCTTGGTATTCTTTATGTTTCTGATGTGTTGATTCTTTATGGTTTATTATTCATTCATCAGATCTGAGATTAAGTTAAGTAAAGTTTGAATAGTCTTTCTCATTCGTGCCCTTTGTGCTGCCAATTCCTATTCTCTTTTTGATGGTTGAGGTTCCTCTTCAATTGGCTTATTTTCATCAATCGTATCCAATTTCTTCTTTTCATGATATGTCATCGCCTGTTCTCTCTCCTTTTCTTTGAAGGTTTCATACTCTTCGTCTGTTAGTTTTTTCCTTGTTCATTTATTTGGCATGGTGGATAATTTTACCTGTAGCATGGTAATGGGATGAATATTAGCTCCTAAAAAATGTATCCATTCAAATAAATGAAATATATGTCATTCAAGGATTCATAAAAAATACTTAAAATCATCATGTAGAAGAGTATTTCTAGCATAGACAAAGGTGGTGCAGGGGCATTCCATGATTACAACATATGCTCAAAATGGAAGCATAGACAAGGCATGTGAATTCAAATATCTTGGAAAGCTAGGGTGTCCACATAGTCCTGAAGGTAGAGGAAGTAAGTTGTTTGAAATTGGGTGATGCCCTAGGGAAGAATTACATTGTTTTCCTTGTGTAAATGGGGTGTTAAAGAAGGTTTTTTATGAAATGTTGAAGTAGCCTTCAATGTATTGGTTGTTTGAGTTTGTGCGCGGTATTTTTGAAGTGTTGTTGGTATTGGTGAGGCCTGGTAAGCCCAGTTTTCAAGACTTTCAATAAACCCTAGGTTATTTGGATGAAAGTTGAGGGTTTGGTGGTGCAACATTTTAGAGGTCAAGGTTCTATTAGTGACTTTTAGTTGAGATTTCATGAAAAACAAGTGTTTTGGAGGTACCTCCTTTTGTAAAAGAGGGCTATTTGGTGGCCTAAAAGGCAAGGCAACCTTTTGGTTTTCAATATTTTTGCAAAGAAAACTCTTGAAACCTTTTGGTATGTTGTGTTAGGAGTTGAAGTGTGTCTTAGATGATGTTTTTAAGGTCTTTGTATGGTCTTTTGTAAAATATATTGAGAAAAATTAGTTTTGGAGGGTTGTAAGCCTTTAGGTGTGTGTTTGGGATAAGTTTAGTGTATAGGGTTTAAGGGGCTGGTTTCTTGTTTTAGTCTCATCATTTTGAGTTGGTTGGGGTCTTCACCACCTAGTTTTCTATCATAGTACTCCTACCTTCTCAACCCTATCGCATTGGAAAGCTAGTGGAGTGTTGGCATGCTAGCTCACTCACTAGCTTTCCAATGCAGTAGGGTTGAGAAGGTAGGGGAAATGTATGCCTCATAGAAATGGGGTGTCACAACTTGCCAATGTGGTAGGGTTGAGAAGGTAGGTGCAACGTATGCCTCATAAAAATGGGGTCTCATGGCAATTTAAAGACCCCATTTTTATGAGGCATACACTACACCTACCTTCTCAACCCTACCACATTGGAAAGTCATGAGACCCAATTTCTATGAGGAATACGCTGCCCCTACCTTCTCAACCCTGCCGCATTGGCAAGCTAGCTCACTCCCTAGCTTCCCAATGCGGTAGGGTTGAGAAGGTAGGGGTAGTGTATGCCTCATATAAATGGGGTCTCATGGTGATATATATGCCTCATAGAAATGGAGCCTCATGGTGATGTATATCACCATGAGACCCCATTTCTATGAGGCATAAGTTGCCCCTACCTTCTCAACCCTACCCTATTGGCAAGCTAGTGGAGTGTTGGCAAGCTAGCTCACTCCCTAGCTTGCCAATGCGGTAGGGGCAGCGTATGCCTCATAGAAATGGGGTCTCACGGTGATATATATAGCAGCGTATGCCTCATAGAAATGGGGTCTCACGGTGATATATCGTATTCCTCATAGAAATGGGGTCTCACAGTGATATGTATATCACTGTGAGACCCCATTTCTATGAGGCATACGCTGCCCCTACCTTCTCAACTCTACCACATTGGCAAGCTAGTGGAAGCTTGCCAATAGGGTAGGGTTGAGAAGGTAGGGGCAGCGTATGCCTCATAGAAATGGGGTCATTGTCCCTACTATCTCAACCCTATTGCATTGGCAATGGTGGGGTTGAGAAGGTAGGGACAGTGTATGCCTCATAGAAATGGGGTCTCACGGTGATATAGGTAGGGGCAACATTATCACTGTGAGACTCCATTTCTATTAGGCATACGCTGCACCTACCTTCTGAACCCTACCACATTGGCAATGGAAAACTAGCTCACTCACTAGCTTGCCAATGCGGTGGGGTTGAGAAGGTAGGGGCAGTGTATGCCTCATAGAAATGGGGTCTCACAGTGATGTATATCAACATGAGACCATCTCTTATTGATATACATCACTGTGAGACCCCATTTCTATGAGGCATACCCTACCCCTACCTTCTCAACCCCACTACATTGGCAAGCTAGTGAGCTCCACCCTAAACACAGTTTTAAGGTTTAAAAGCCATTTAAAATGGTGTATTGACCCATTCCTCTCATTGTGGCCACTGTAACTTGAGGAATGGGTCTATAACATCACTAAAAAGGTGTGGGAATGTTGAGTAAGTATAGGGGAGGTGAAGAGTTGAGTTGGACATGAAGCCTTGGAGTGAAATTTGGTGTTTTCCATGTGAATTTGAGAGGTTTTGACATGCTAAAGTGAGTATTGTGTTAAGGAAGCATTGTTTCTTGTTGAATTGAGTTTTTGTAGGCCATTTTAGACTTGTTTGAGGTGGTAGCATGTTTTGATAAGGTTGGGAAGTTTATTTTCTAATAAGCCCTAGGTTATTTGGCTTTAAAAGAGGGTTTTTGGTTTTGGCATCTCGGTGGATGAATTTATAAGAACTAATTGTGAATTATTTGGTTTGAATACATATAAATTTCTTCCCACATGTTTTTGTAGGTTTTTTTCAAGTTTCAAGATAACTTTCTTTGTTAAAGTGGCCTAATTTGAGGCCTAGTTGGCATAGAAAGCCTGATTTGAGAAAGTCGTTACAAAGTAACCAATAGTGGTTTTTTGGCATGTGATTGTGTACCTTGAAGGGTCCTTGAAATGGTTCAAGTATTGGTCTGAAAGAATCTTATCAAGAAGAAATACCCGATTGAATGAGTTGGCAATGCTACAAGGAAGAGTGTTGATTTGGTGAAAAGTGAAGAGTTTTGAGAATTGTGACTTGTGAATTGTTGTTGTTGGTTGATTTTTTGTGTTGAGTTGTGCTGCACCTAACCTCCCTTGGTTGCATCACAATTCAAATTCTTTTTCCATGCTTCCATTTTGAGCCATGATTGCAAGATAGGCTACACATTTCCCCATGTTGCTAACTTAGCCTTGAATAAAGAATCTTGTAACAGTGGAGAGAAGGGTTAGAATCCCTTCTAGGTAGACTAATCAAGGAAATATTTAAAATATATCACAACTAAAATTGATGAGGTAGGTTTAGTGATGAGGTAAATCTAGCAATAGAGATGAAAACCAAAATAGTTTCTAAGATCTCTCACTATGGGAGGCGTATATTCCAATTTTTTTGAGACATTTATGGAAAATTTGGTAGCTTACAAGGCAATAAACTGCTTGGTATAATTGTTTGACAAAATACCTCAATGAAATCTTCAGAGAGTGATATGCACATCCATAATAAAGGATTGATAAATTATGTTTTATTTTACTTCCTTAAAATGTATGTCCTATATATGTGTATACAAAATGTGGAAGCATACACAAGGTAAGTCAATTGTTAAATAACAAAATGCCTCAAAGAGATGTGGTTTAAAAATGTAGTTGGCAAGTGTATAGAATTGTGTAATCTAAAATGTGCATTGACAGCCTAAGGTTATAATGACAAAAAAACAATGATCAACACTGAATATGCAAAATAACAAAAATGAAAGCAAGCCATAATAGAATGAAACAAAATATGTAAATATTTCACATACCTAAAAAACCAGAGTTTGAAATGGAGGAGTTCTACCCAATTATGTAGCCTTAGCTTCTTCTTTCTTAAAACTCCTCAATAGTTTGACTTTTTCAAAAGCTTGATCCCCTCCAAACTTTAATTGTATATCATTTTTCAATGGAATTCAAATTTGAGTTGATGTATATCCTTTCAACAGATCACTTTGTTATTTCATGCAAAGGTGGTGGAAAGATCATGAAAAAGGTGGTGGAATGTGAAAAACATGCATGCACACTTCACCACATCATCAAAAGCTATTTTTTGTTGGAGCATGTGCAAAACTAGGAGAATATGTAGAATGTGGGCTTTGAGATCATGAGTATATTGAGTTTCTTACCATTTTCAGTGCAAGAAAAAATGTGCACGTGTTATACCGTGAGTGCATTATTTCTTGCTAAAAATGGTCATATCTCTACTTCTTCAAAATGTGCTCGCGTTATGAGAAAGTTGGTTCTTTAATAGATTTCTTCTCTCTTTGTTTATACCCTATATACCCTAATTCTATATATCCCCCCTCTACCCTTATACCCTAATTGTATCTCTCTACCCTCTACCCTTCACCCTTATACCCTTAACCCTTAAACCTTGATTTTATCTCTCTCCACTCTACCCTATACCATTAACCCTTATACCCTCTATCCCCTACCCTTCATCTCTCTCCCAATCCCTCCCTCCTCTCT
>VDFB02086081.1:362176246-362243842 GCA_007258455.2 Sequoia sempervirens
TAAACCCACTTAGTAAACTCTCTACTCTAATCCCTCAACCCTCTTGACCCTTAATCCTTCAACCCTCTACCATAAACCCTAAACCCATAAACCCTAATCCCTCAACCCCTATACACTCTACCCTATTTATTGGACCTTCAACCCTAATCCCCCAACCCTATACCCTCAATCCTCTACCCTCAACCTTAAACCCTCAACCCTCAACCCTCAACCCTCTACCCTATACATTAAGCACCCAACTCTCAATTCTCAACCCTCAACCCTTAATCCCTCAATCCTCAACCCTCAAACCCTAAACCCTCAACCCTGATACCCTCTACCCTATACATTAGAATCTTAACCCAAATACTTCAACCACATGTACCCTCAACCCTAGTCCCTCAACCCTATACCCTCTATTCTCAACCCTCTACCATATACATTGGATCCTCAACCCTCATATATATGTACTTCCCTCCTCTTCTCTCCTTCTCTCTATCCATCCATCCCTCCCTCTCTACCCTAATCCCTCAACCCTAAACCCTAAACCCTTAAACACTCAACCCCAAACCCTCAACCCTCAACCCTCAACCCTTAAACCCTAAATCCTTAAACCCTCTACCCTCATCCCAATACCCTCTTCCCTAAACCCTAATCCATCAACCCTTACACCCTTAAATCCAAGAAAACTCTCTACCCCAATCCCTCAACCCCTATACCCTCTACCCTATGCATTGGACCCTCAACCCTAATCCCTCGACATTATACCCTATACCCTCAATCATCTACCCTCAACCTTAAACCTTAAACCATCAACCCTAAAACCTCAACCCTTAAACCCTAAAACCTTAAACCTTCTACCCTCTACCCTCTACCCTCTACCCTATACATTAAACCCTCAACCCTCAATTCTCAACCCTCAACCCTTAATCCCTCAACCATCATTCCTTAAACCATAAACCATAAACCCTCAACCCCTGTACCCTCTACCCTTTACATTGGACCCTAAACCTAATCCTTCAACCATATACCCTCAAACCTATACCCTAAACCCTCTACCCTCAACCCTAAACCCTTAACCCTAAACCCTTCAACCCTAAACCCTTAAACCTTCTACCCTATACCCTCAACCCAATACCCTCTACCATCGACCCTAATCCCTCAACCCTCGACTCTTAAAACTGAATACCCTAGACACCATCAACCCTATAGGTCCTCCACCCTAATCCATCAACCCCTAGATTAATTTCTCTCTATCTATACATATCACCTCTCCCTCCCTCCCTCTCTCCTACCCTCTCTAATTGTCTGTATCTACACTCTCCCTCTTTCTACATACCTCTTGTTCAATCTATCCCTACCACCCTCTCTCGCTCCCTCTATCTATATCTCTCTATCTTCCTCCCACTCTCCCAATCCCTCTCTCTCCCTCTCTCTCATGTCTTTCTCTCCCACCCCCTCTCTCTCTTAGGTTTGTCCCTCTCGAAACCTACCTAGGTAACTCTCTCTGTCCCCCCTCTCTCTATCTATCCATCTAAACCTACCTAGATAAGTCCCTATCACTCCAACACCCTCTTTATCTCCCTCTATCAGGTCACTCCCTCCCACACCCTCTCCCTCTCTTGGGTCTTAACTCACACTCCCTCTCTCTCCCACTCTCTCTCTCACACTCCCTCTCACTACCTATCTCTCAAGTCTCTCCCTCTCACCCCCCCTCACACTCTCAAGTATCTCCCTTTGGCACCCTACCTACATAACTCTCTCTTTCTCTCCATTTGTCTCCCCCCTCTCTCTCAATTCTCTCTCTCCCACTTCCTCTATATTCAACTCTCACTTGCACCCCCTCTCCCTCTCTCTAGACTCTCTCTCTCTCTCTCCCCTCTCCCTCCCACCCTACCTAGACAAATCTAGATATCTCTCTCTCTCTCTCTCTTAAAATTATCCCTCTCTCTAAATACATACATAAATACATACATGCAAGCATAATACATATGTACATACAATCCGACATACGTACAAGAATACATGTACATGTGTAGATACAATCTTACATACATATAAGCATACATACATACATACATACATACATACATACATACATGGAATACAAGCATACATGTACATACAAACATACAAATATATAAACATACATTCAATAGAGTAATATTTAACATAAAGCGAGACATAACGCGAGTGCATTATATTTCACTCATGTTATGTCTTGCTAGACATGCTCTCCACAAATGAAAAAACCATGTAAAAACTAAGCTATAACACACGTGTGTTATAACATGCACACGTTATATGTTGCTTTGGGAATCCCCAAGCCTTGGTATTGGTATTTTCCGTGGAATACAAAACCAAAGGCTTGGAGGGCATTCCCAATGAGAAGAGACGTGTTTTTACAAATTCTACAATTTTCCACATAATTGGGTTCGTGCTCATCCTTAGGATTGCATGTGGTTCAATATCACACAAATTTAACATTTGGGTAATGTTAGGTTCTCTCTTAGCTATCCAATGATGTATTTTTTGTCACTTTCTAAAAATGTTAAGCCTTTCATCCATAATTTCTTTTGTTTGTATGTCTCTTTTTTGGAAAAAAGTAGTGTTTGGTATTTTTTTCATTATAAATTAACCATTCATCAAAATTTCAAATAAATTACATTTTTAGAAATTACACTCCATTTTACAAATAAAAAAAAAATCAATTAGTTTCCAAAATTTATAGCAGTAGCACGGCCAAAATTCTATTTTTTAGGAAGTGTCCACTTCAAAAATTAGTAAAAAAAAAATATTCATTAAAAAATTATCAGAAAAATCATACATCAACTACATTCTGTTAGCTAACTTCTGACCTTAGTGATTTTTAAAATACTAAAAAAAAGGTCACCGTACAAGGGTCGTACAAGAGTTGCTATGTTATGTTTTTCTAAAAAAACAACACCAATTTGTGTACATCCCTCATTTGAACCCCTTAATCTCAAATTTTTTAAAAACAAATTAGTAGTTTAGATAGTAGACTCAGAGCACTTTGATCCTTGTTTTTGTTCCATCTCAAAATCTTGAGTGTAACCATCATCAATTTCACATCCAAGGTCAATATTTTCTGATTTCAGAAAAAATCTATCCACTTAAGTCTCCTTTTTGGGAACCATCTTTGTGCACTTACCCTTGGATCATTTGGTTTTGGTTAGGAAGGAGGGTCATCATGCATTACTTTGGTCAAGTTTGGATTTTTATTTTCTTTACTTAACTCTTCATGTAACCTGCAAGCAAGAGAACAATGTCTACGCCTATGCTCTCTAGCACCTCTATTTCTTTTGGTTTTGTTTTCAAGTTGTGTTTGTGAAGAATCAAGTCAATCAACCATAGGTTGATTTTCTTCCTTAAGGGGAGGAATGGAAGGAACCATAGGAGGTTTTTCATCCACTTTCTCTTTGTGTTTGTAAACATTTTTTATTCTAGGAGGTGTGATGGGGTTGTTTTCAATGTCTCTTGGTCTTTTGGATGATGTAGGGGAATTTTCTATTTTTGGTCGGTCTTGGTTGTTGGGTTCTTTTTTTAGGTTTAAGCATGGATTCTTCTAGAATGGGAGGTTCAGAGGTGGACAGGGACAAGTTTTTGAGAGATATTTCTACTATCTTCTTTGCCTTGAACTTTTGGTAGGACAAGAAAAAGAAGTCTTCCCTTGGCTTGATAGGTTCCATGGGCTTGGGCCAAAAGAAATCTAGCACTACTGTATTAAACTACAAATTCTAATGAATGTCTCTTGGTTGTTGGGTTCTTGTTTAGGTTGAAGCATGGCTTCATCTAGAATGGGAGGTTTGGAGGTGGATGAGGACATGTTTCTGAGAGATATTTTCGCTATCTTCTTTTCCTTGAAATTTTGGTACGACAAGAAAAAGAAGTCTTCCCTTGGCTTGATAGGTTCCATGGGCTTGGGCCAAAAGGAATCTTGCACTACTGTATTTGACTACAAATTTTGACAATTTTTTGGTGACATATCAACAAAATATTTTTGAATTACCGACACAACACTGTTTTAAATTTCATTGCTTTAATGGCCAACTTTTATTTGTCAAAACCATGACCCAATATCATCGGTCAACACCATGAAATTTTTTGGTGGTGTTTGTCACAAAATCGATGTAACTTCATCCATCTATCAATGAGAAAAAAACACAAAACATTATAGAGTGCCCATTTGAAAGAGTAAAAAAAACACCAAACATTCATCCTTTTTCCGATGAGGTGGAGTTGCCATTACGATGAAAACTACGTTGTGTGTACAACAACCTTGTCACAAATTTTTGTGGTTCATCGGGCTATGTTCATCAAAATTGCGATGAAACCCTATAGTTTTTTTTTTAAATATTTGTTCAAAAATTATATTGAAAAGTGCATTACCTTATTGAGCTTCTCTTTGTTTTGAGAATAGTTTAATATTATCTACTTAATAGGGCCAACCACGTGCATCATTTATTTGCCACCATAGTGAAAAGTTAGCAATTACATTTGGTTGGTTAAACATGGCCCCTGGCACAACTATTAGAGTTGTTAAGAACCTTCAAGTATGTTCTAATTGCCACACTACATCTAAATTCATCTACAAGATTGTTGCACATGGACTTCATTGGTATTGTTGTATTTATTTTATTCTTCCCTAATGTCAAGCATGGGTGTTTTTTTCTATAAAACAAAATATATATCACATTGAATACTAGAAAAGAGAAGTTTAATGCAAATTGTCCCATGGAGTTATTTTGTTAGATCTTATTCAAAGTCCATATCATAAATAATTTCACTTTTTAAGAGGTTAAAGGACAAGCCTTCTAATGTAAATAATAAATTTTTGACTATTGGAGCATGTCTGAAAAGATATTGCACTCAGATGAAAAAATTTGTATTACTGTTGGTTCAAGCATTGGGCAATGGTATGCTTCTACTACAATGAAAGGTTAGCAATTGCATTTGGTTTGTTAAACATGGCCCCTGGTACAACTATTAGAGTTGTTAAGAACCTTCAAGTATGTTATGATTGTCACATTGCATTTCAAAGGAGAAATTCAATACTTGGAGGGCTCAATATCATGATGCCCACACCTCATGCACTATAGGACATTCCTTTGGATCATATTTTTTGTAGAACAGGGAAAAATATTCCTCAAATGCAAATGCATAATGCCTAGAGAGACCTAAATTTGTTGATTTATAATGCCAATTAAATGGCTGGAATACAACCCATAACTTAGGGAGTCAATCTCCTCAATTTCCATGAACACTATGGGAAAAAATCAACACTCAACTACCATCTTCCCAAGTAGCAACTTGGCATCCAAATCATGGCCTGCCTCTAAAACTATACACTTACAAGAAAAATCCTTGAACAATAAGAGTTAATATTACTATGCCAAGTGTCCTTCAAATGTTTCCTATTCATTACTTAGATCCACCACCTTAATTTCCTAAACACAAGACAAGATTAACAATTGAGATGCTTTGGTTTTGATGATCAATGATATCAATGGATAAATGAACTACCAAGGTGGAAGGTGGACCAATCTACCAAAATATACCAGATGACACCACATGGTTCTACAAAATCTAATTGATCATCCCTTATAATGTATTCTAACCCCACTCTGAAATTAATTGTCTAGATCAATTTTACATCAATATTAATGGTCAAGGGAGATCTTCTCTTTAGCCCAAAATTACTTGAACATATTTGACTTCAAAAGCCAACCAAGAAATGTCATGTAAACTTATGTTTTTGTACTTGAATATATACCCTTTGATTCACCTTGAAGATCAAAAAATTGAGAAAATTAGTATACTACTAAAGTGTTGAATGGTATGATTTATCAAAGTACTTACATCCACCAAATTTCATTAGATCACACCACATGGTTTCACCAAAACCATTTGATAAAACTGCTTAATATCTATAGGCTTTACTTAAACACCAATCAACATTGAAAATGTAGATCAACTTGCCCCAAAGATTAGTGATTACGACCAATTGGTGGATGGCTAAAGTGTTGAGTTGTTTCATTCACCAAATTGCAAACATTGTTGAAATCCACTAGTTCATGCCATGTGGACATATCATATATGTACCTAGCCTCCTAATTTCCATTAATGGCCACAATTTTCTCCTCTCAAGATTGACACCTTCAATAGATGGTTGAGGAGATTGGTAGCTTGATCTAATAATATGCTACAATACACTAGATTGTGCCAAGAAGCCACAGTGTCCATTTCCAAATAGGGACCTTAACACATACTTGTTGTACCTCTATCCCAATAAGGATCATACACATCAACATCCCTTTGAAAGAGGCTCCATGTTGGAGATGCCCATGCTAACAATAGAGACCTTTTTGGCAGATCAATATATGGAAGGCCACAGTATGATTCCAATGGAGAGGGAATAATATTAATAGGTCATAGTGAGCTGCAATATTATTTGTCCCTTATGAATCAACAATTACCAATTGAGAGCCAGTTTATCTAAAAATTCGCAGATCATTTAAATGTAGAAATTGTCCTAGGTACAGTTAAAAATGTAAGGGAGGCATGCACATGGTTGGGATACACTTATCTTTACATTCACATGCTACAAAACCTAGTTCTGTATGATCTATCTACTGATGCTTTACAAAAAGACAATACCTTAGAAGAGAGAAGGGTAGACTTGGTAAGCATAGCTGTGATTTTCAATTTAGTAAATAGTAATTTTACTATGTTATTGTTATAAAAGTATGACCCTTTCATTTTACTTTAATGGTACTTGTTAGTGATTCTGATAATTGAACTTTATATGTTAACAAATACATTCAGCTGCAACTATCTTGGACAAAATTAATTTGGTGAAATATGATTGGAAAAGTGGATATTTCTAGGTTAACGATCTAGGACAGATAGCTAGTTATTACTACATCACTCATGGGACAATGACTACTTATAATGAGCACTTGAAGCCAACAATGGGTGTTATTGATCTATTCCAATTGTTTTCATTAAGTGAAGAGTTTAAATATGTGACAATAAGAGAAGAAGAGAATATGGAACAACAATATTCATATTTTTTTGGTGTTTTAATTTCTAACTCTTTATCATGGGGGAACAAGATAGGAGAGAAAGGAAAATCTATTCATAATATTACATTACTAAAGCCATAAATCTATTTTTTATATTATTATATTACATTATTTAGCCTTCCATTCATCTGAGCAGGCTCCTAGGTATCAGTGTGTAAGAATGCAAATTGATTAATTATTTCAATATTCACAGACAGGTGTTGTATTGTTGTGTGCTAGTGGAAGGGGTTTGTGAGATAGAATTTATCCATCTTGAGGTTGCAAGTTCTAAAGCATGGATAAATTTTCATACTGAACTGTAAATTCACTTTTACAAAATATTCCAAAAGTTGTAGTATAGGAAAATAATTGGAATAACAAAAAAAACAATTGTACGAGAGTAGAGAAAATATTGCTTTTGTTTCAGAGGTAGTGTTCAATACAATGCTATAAATATAGAGACAACCTGTAATAATATCAATACCATAATAATAGAAGGGGGGCATTGAAAAAAATCACATTTGCGTCTATATCCATGTCCATGCAACTCTTATTGAAACTAGTGTATTGTTATTTATTGTTACACATACAAGTCCTATATTGTTATTCTTCCAAAACTTCTCAGACATCCAATCAAATACTTATACACATGCAACTCCTTTCTTGGGCCTTCCTAGATATATCTAAGATCATAAGGATTGGATACAACAATATATGTAGTACATACTCATGTATTGAATAGAGTTCTCTTCCTAGTCTGTATGTTTAAGAATTTTAGGAATAATGAATAAATATAAAATAGTATAAAGAATGATTGTTAATGATGGTTTTTTTAACTTACATGCCCCTTTTCACCCTCTATTCATTGTAAACTATGCATAACTTGAACATATTAAAAAAACTATAGCCCACTTTGACATTGTATGCCACATTAATCCAACCATATGATAAAAGATAAGTGATCTAGCCTCTTGAATGAATGTAAGTAGAGAATTTTTTGCATACCTGTAGATGGTGTGGAATTTCATGGTTAAGTGGAAGCCTCCCATCAACAAAAAGATCCAAATATCCATGTATCTCTCTCAATCGAGCCTATAAACCCTTCAAAGCTGTCAATTTTTCTACTAACCTATTATGCACAAAAGTCAAATTTTAGAGTTATGTCACCACTAAAAACAAAAGAAACAAATCTTTGAAACCAAATCCACACACAACACAATGTGGTATTCATACAAAGCCATACAAAAAAACTAAACTCAAAAAATTGGAATGGAAACAACTTCAAATTATGATGCAGAGCATGGATTCACTTTACTCAACTGGAGGCACATTTCACAACAATGGGTTCTTCATCTAAAAGATTTGTACAGGGTTCAAATAGTAAAGAGATTGATGAAAGATAGAGGAATTAAAAAGATACTTGGATGTAGTTGGATTGAAGGCCATAAAATAATACATGTTTTTTGTGTAGGAGACATATCACATCCACAAACATGGTAGAGCTATGCAAAGTAGGAGAAATTGGCTTGGAAAATGAAGGCATCAGGGTATAAAAAATCATTTTTCTACCACCATAGTGAAAAGTTAGCACTTTCTTTCCTCTTTGCATATTGGTTTGATGCTTCAAATGATGCATTTATTATATTGAAAACTGCATTACCTTATTGAGTTTCTCTTTGTTTCGAGAATAGTTTAATAATCTCTACTTAACAGGGCCAACCACATGACGGTGGAAGCTCATTTGGCCCCTCTCCCCCTCACATCACTCTCAATTCCCCATACCTAATCATTTAACATTAATCATTCATTTATCCATTAATAACATATAACATTCATTCATTAACATATAACATTCATTCTCTCAGTTTTTACATATTATCAAAAATATGGTTGTCAAAAATATAAGTTTTTAACATTCATTAACATATTATAAAAAATATGGTTGTCATAATATGATTACAATCACTTTTTTTGTTTCTTTTTTGCAGCTAAAAAAAGAAGTGGAGTATCATTTTCTAAATCATTTGTCCCCCCTTTAGTTGTTCTGCCCTTTGCTCATGATCTTAATGTATGCCTAGTCATGTACTCACGACATGGAGGGTGTTGCAAGCTGGGGGGTCTGCTGCAATAACAAAAAAATGTTAAATTGATATTTTTATTATTATTATTGTTACAAGTATTTCATTAATTAAAAGAACATTAGAGTGGTGCTCTTTACTTGATGGGGCCACATCATGTTCCTAATCTTGTCTTATAGCCTCATGCTCAACATGTTGAACACCCTCTAAATCCTGATTTGGAGTTAAAACACTAAAAGTTACATTAATTAATACACCAATTGCAATTAAATATGTTTAAAAGAACATTATAGTGGTCCTCTTTACCTGATGGGGCCACATCATGTTCCTGATCTTCTCTAGCCTGATCATGCTCAACATGCTCTAAAGTTGAAACATGAAAGGTTACATTAATTAATACACCAATTGCAATTAAAGATGTTTAATTGTATTAATCCATATTATGTTTTGTATAGCACATGAATACATCTAGTACTAGGATGCACACCATGACCTTCATCTGTAGGTTGTGCTCCACTCTCACTAGGCTATGTTCCAATGTCATGTGCAGTATTATCATTGCTTTCTTGTTTAAAACAAATAGGCACATAATTACTTTATGGTGGAAATTAATATTGAATAGATTGCACAAGTATTCAATTTTAAATAAACTTCATTGAGTTTATTTACCTACGTGTCGGATGCAGTGGAAGATTTTTTTTTCCTAGTCAAGAGTCTTAGGTGTTCAACCATGGCTCCATAGCCTTGATGGAAGGAAACATTCAAGTCCTCTTCTATGGGAACTCTATTGAATTTAGAGTCTTGCATTTTTGCATAAGATCATGAATTTTGTTTCTATGGTGTGTTAAAACCAAAATTGTTTGAAATTTATTATTTGGATGCAATATTTCATTTATTGATACTTACAATTCATGCAGCTAATTTCATATAACCACTAGAGCCAAGTTTGTGCTGCCCGTGTTTTTCTAGTCTTGCCTTTGTTACTTTCGATGTGTCAGGAAACCTATGAAAAGTTTGAAATACGTTAGATTATGTAAAAAGAAAGAGCAATCAGTATATAATTACATTGTTGATAGTATCACATACCTTCCTTGGCTCAGTGGTGTCTTTCCTTTTTTATTTCAGCTTTCTCCTTTCCATCCAACACTAGGTCCTTCCATTCCCTCTCTAGAATCATGGGGGGATGCTCGTACTTTTTGTTCTTCTCTAAATGTGACCTATATTGGTCTGTCACATACTTTAGATAGGTACCAACTTTCTTAAGGACCTTGGTTTAGTTGAATGTGTTATTATCGAACAACACAACTAAATGGTTCATGATCTTATCTTTTCAATATTGATTTAGGGCATTCCACCATGTACATATGGTCGGCCCTAAGATCTCCAATGTAATATCATTTAGATGTTTATAAAAAACATCATTTCCTACAAAGTGGTCATGGGATCATTAGTTTGAAAAGAATGATCAATAACTAAATTTCAATTGGATTATATATAATAATAATTAAAACATTTTGAAGTACCTAGGACCTTCTCTATCTTTATTGGAACAAAATCCTCCATCACCACAGATGTGACTAGAAATGTTCCCGTACTAGTAATCTAGGAAGATCTAGGAAATGTTGCCAAAACATCACCAGTACTAGTGGCCTCTGCATCCCTAGGGACAACTTACTTGCAAGTTTTTTGCTCTCTCAGTCAATATTTTAACCCTTTCTCTTATCTCATCTATTTGAGGCACTATGAATAACAATTGAAGGATTTATTCATTGCATTTTTTTGAGTCTTCCTTATCATATCCAGAGGCTTTGCAGAATATGCGATGTCATCATCACATAATACCTCCCTATGGATTCTCTCCTTTACTACTAATGCATTTCCCTGATCAACTGACTACGACAAGAATATTAAAAACATTATCGAAATTAACCCAATAAACTTATGAAAAAAAAATAATATATTTTTCTCATATCTAATTTGTACAATTACAATGAGGTAAAATTGTTGGGTAGAAGTGCCTGAAGATGCATCGTGATCTGTGCTTTGGGTTGGAGCCTTCCCCATATGATCAATGTTCTGATGTGACAAAAATTAAATATGAAAAAAATATTACTGAAATGAAACCAATAGACATACGAAAAAAAACATAAGAATAAGATGGTATATTGGAGTCATTAATTGGAGGTTGGGTAAAATGGTATATAGTACATACCACCCCCATAGTAACTGTGTTTGTATCTATATGATTCAAATTGTAATCGATTAGCAAGTCTTCCCCTATAGTTATTGATTTTATCGCACATATGAATACACGGTTTCCCTCACATGCCTCAAATATGCAATTGGGTTGCTTATTTTTTGACCCAAGTCATGTACTATTTATAAACCCTGCAATATTCCTTGATGCCTTTGGCCTTCCGTCAATGTACATATCCACTCCTTTATTTTGATCCTTATCTTTTAGCTGTATATAATTTGCTAACAGTGCATACCTACGCATACTTCATGTATATCAAACCAACTTCATCCAATCTTTGTAATTGTAATAGGGAGTGACATACTCCATCAATTTAGTAACTTTTTCATAACAAACCTTTATGTCATCCATGCAAAATAGGACCAAACTATGTAATGATGATGGTTTAATGCGATATATCCTCTCATTGACACAAAAATCAATGTTTATTGGAGGAAGTTCCTTGGGTACCCATTGTTTTTGTACCTCAAGGGCACCTCGATGTCACCTATGATCTCATCATCATAAGAACATGACCCCCCTTCAGCAAGAAAAATTCCATGCATTTACAAAAAAAATTTCTAATCTTTTGACCTCTAGTTGATCTCCCTCTTTTAGACCTACTACATGTCTTGCTTTCCTTGTCTCTTCCTGAATTTCCCTCGCTCAAGGAAGATAGATCTAAAAAATAGCTATTCGATGGAACCTACACTCATAAGTATGTTGGATGAAGTTATTTCATGGTGATGTAATCCCAAGGTGACATTATGATTAATCTATCATTTCATCGGTAGAATTTGACAGGCTATAAGATAATCAAATCTTGATAGTTTGCAAGTTATTGTTACTACCATCCAAATGTGTCCATCACAAATCAAATCAATGTATGAAGGAGACTATCCCTTGCAATTAATCACTTTAAAATGTCATTATTTTACAACCTAACACAAACATGGAGTTTGGGAGATGCAATTCATAGTAGTTGAGGCTATGGAAGCCTGAAAAACCTAGACTCAGTGATGAATTTTCCTACATGAACAATGTATGGAAAGGATCCAAGTATTTTTGCATGACAATTGAGGGACAAAGATAATGAATGATAGTCATTATCAGTCTCACATTCTTAATCCAAGTTATTTGATTTACTAGACTTCTACTTAATGTTTTAACTCCCAAACTTTGTAGCAAGTGTTAAATGTGACTATGGTCCACCAGTTACACAACCAAGGCCTCAAATTTATTCTCTAATTGTAATCAAAGGAATTTTTATTTTCATTAAAGTAAATAAACTTGAAGGGAAACACCACCAAGTGGTTTATTGGACACCTACATGACTAAAAATAGTAGCAAATTTACATTTAATGCAAATTTAATGCAAATTTTCATTGATTTTTTCTGTAGTGTGTAGAAGAATGGTTTCACCATACATAATATTTTTGTTTAAGTTGTCTTGAAAAATAAAAATTAGAACAATAATAGACATAATTCAGGTGCACGTGTGAGGTGGTTTAGCTATCCACTGATAAACTCCATATGTTTAAGTGGTTAACAGGGAGGGAGTTTGTACTAGGCTTGGTTAAGTCATCATAAGTTTATGCTTTAGCAATAATTTTTTTTGTATGTCATCTTAAATCTTCCTATCTCTAATTGCTAGGAGACTTTTGGTATGTTTTAAGGTAGGATGAGTGGTTGCATCAATATTATAGTTATCTATGACAAGGTTTCAACATCTTCAAATAGTGAAATTTAGTGCTCATATTCATTTGAAACAACACAATTTTGATTATGTATGATGGAAGGATTTGATAACTTAAAAGAATTGGCTACCCAACAAACTTAAAGTTAAAAGAAACTTTTTCAATTTAAGGGGTTAGCAATTTCTTTCATCTTTTCATATTGGTTTGATGCCTTAAACTATGCATTTCTTAACCCATTTCTATCATATTGTATTCCCATCCCATTGCAAAGCAAAAAGGTTAAACATTTAGCAATCTTCCATTCTTAGCTTTGAAGTTGTTGGCCTTGCATACTTATTTTGTTGAGTCACAAGTTTGCATGATAAGAAAGGAAGAATGAAATTTTAAATTTTAACTGTTGCTAAGACCCTATCTTTGAGTTTCTCCACTTTCTTTCCCAAGCAACCATATTATTTTTTTGTGGATGGGGGTCAATAATATGTTCTACAATCAATGGAAGACGACTCCATGCGATACAAGCATAGCTCATTGGGGAATCTCTAGTGTAGGAGCACCTAAACCTTATGTTCACAACTAGAGCATTAGAGGTTGATCATAGAAGTTTCTAGGGAGGTTTTAAAAGTTGTTTGATGTTTTAATAAGGTCTAAAAGACCATTTATTATTTCATTGATCCATATTGTAAACAAGATCAAATATGTGAAGAAATTGTCAATGATGGTCAAATATTGCCAAAGTAGGTAGAATAGGTTTTATTGTAGGGAGTCATGTACTCAAGGTGAATAAGGTCTAAAAAGACAATTTTCAATGTGTTTAGGGTGCTTGTAAGTCATCCAGTTGATAATGTAAAAAGTTGCAATTGTTGACATTAAGAGTTGTCAAAATTGCAATTTTGCAAAATAATGGGTTGTTAAGTGTTTGTAAGTCAATTATGGATGTTGGTTGAAGGTAGTTGGGGTATGAGATGATTTAAAAATCCTTCCAAGGCCCGAGAAAAGGTTTTTGGAGGATTTGATACCAAATTTTCATATCAAATACCACGTTCTTGAAGCAATTTTCTATGTTTTTACTATTTTTCTAAAGTTTTTTTTGTGTTGTATGGATCTGTACAAGCTTGAAATGCTCTGAGATCATTGGTGTAGATAAATATATGTGTTCCCTTTCATTTTCTTTTTTTTTGAAGTGCTAAATCACTGTTTTGTGGGAGAAAACAATCAAATACAGGGACTGCGCTATTTTTCTTGTATAAGGGTTTGAGGGATAAAAACAAATGAGATCCACCCACTATATTGGAACTATAACTCAGTGGATTGGTGTGCAACATGGTAGGATAGAGGTTCATTGAATTTAGGGGTTTGTTAAAGCAATAAACTTAGCATTGAAGTGATGCCCTAGGGTTGATAGGGGCAATTTTCTTATGAATGTTTGTTAAGTCAGGGTTTGTCAGTTTGATGGATGGAACAGTATGAATGAAGTTTTTTTGTCCTATTGAAGGATGATTTTAATGTGTTGAAGACAATAGTTTAGTTAGGGAGGTTGGGTATATGGTGTTTCTCTAAACCCTAGTGTACTAAGGGAAAATGGAGGGTTTTGTAGAACAGTGACAAAAGGGGCATGGCTGAGCCCAAAAATGGTGAAATATGATGTTTTGTGTCATAAAAAATCTCTGTCAATAGGTTCTAGAACATAATCAAGAAATTTGAAAGGCCTTCCTTTGTAAAATAGGGATAATTTTGTAGCCTTTTTGGTAGGATAGACTAATGAAACACATGAATGTTGTAATATAACCTTGTGGAATTGGTTGGGATAGTGTTTAGGGACTTGTGTCAGTGTTTAATCCATGATTTGGTGGCTTGTGTATAGCCTCATTCAATAATTTCATCAAAGGATGTGATTTGAGGCCTAGTAGCCTAGTGAGGATATTGTGTTGAAAATAGACACTTTGTTTGTATTTGAATCAAATTGAGGTTGGATATTTAGTCACACCCCTAGGTCTACATGAGTATCAAAAATTTCAATTGTGTTTTTGTCTTGGCTTGGGTGCATTACATATATCAACAAAAAATCCAATAATGAGGTTGAAACTTGTTAAATAAATATTTAACCAACTCCCTTCGGGTTTATTTTTTGTGTGCCAGCCTATGAATTGCCAAGTCTGCTCGGCCTATTATCAAAGATTTGATCTTCCACTCCACGTGTCTACTCTTTGCAACATCGAGTATTGACATTCCCTTTGGATCCCAAAAAGCTCCGTTGTGCTTCCACGTGTCGCGGCTACGGGTTGCTTTTGTTCCTTGTTTCTGTGACACCTCATCGGGCTGCGAGATGCTACCACGAAGCCCTCATTCCTAAAAGGTGTTGGCGGGCCCCACAGTTTCTAGCTGGAGTGGACTCTTGCTACATGTCAACCGTTTGTAAATCTTTCAACGCGGGGATGAAATAGCAACCACAGGCAGTGAAATGCTACCACGCATCTTCTACGCTTGACTATGGAGTATTCCCTCCACTGTGATAAGGTACTCGGTCCATTCAACACATGTTGCATTTTTGCAAATCCTCTGTAGCGATGGAAGAGAGGTTCATGCGGGCAGCGAAAGGCTACCATGTGCCTAAGCGTGGATCTGTTTTGCTAGTGATGAACTAAATGGACCAAATAATGCTATCGGTTGTTGTTTATCATATCATTCACACTAGTAGATGACACTTGTCTAACCAGGACCACTTCCATCATTGTAGAGGATGCACCTATGCTCGGGTGACTAGATGTTGTGTTCCAGCTCGATCTTGTTGTAATGGCCTTGGGAATATTCTAATTCAGGCATCATTGTAGAAGAGTGCGAGATCTTTTTTGTTACTGTTCTCCGAGGCGGTGGGAGTTTTTCCTAGTATATATACTTTCTCTGTTGTTGAGAAATGGTCTAGAACTGGGGAAAAAACACACTAGTTTTAGTAAAAAGATGTTAGGCCTTTTTAGTATTTTATTATAATTGCAAAAACTCTTAGACTGTGCCAATTGTTCAGCCTTTCTGTATTTTCATGCTATTTGATCAAACTGTGAATTGTGCTTTATTTTATGTCAATAAATGAATTGTCTATGCTATAATCTTAAGTCTCTGATGTTTTAGAACACAAGAATACCATTCAGGCCCTTAAATCTATGATTTAGCATGCCATCATTAAATCTTGGTGCATCACCTTAGGTTAGAGTTTACTTTATTATATCTACTTCATTTTCCCTTTCCAAACCCCATTATAGAAGAAGTTGGCTTCTCTAAATATTGGGAGGTTACTCAGTTTAGAGCAAAAGGTCCCCCTTAAACTAAGTTTTCCATAAGACTCTGTTACTTCATCAAATTTTGGTGTCAATAGTGTGCTCTTTTTCTGGCATGCTCGATGGGACTGAGCTTAATGAAATTACATTTTAGAAGGGTGTATGATCCATCGACCTATAACTAGATCTCAAACTATAGGCAATCACAGTTTACTAGTACCTCTACTAGGGAGAGTCCAAGTCGCAAATCAACTAGTAACTATTCCATTCCTGCCACCCTTGCCTCTCACAATGCTACCGACTGCCAACAAAAACTACGTAGCATGGGATGTCGGAAGTCCCCTGGTAGCCTTGGTAGCACCCACTATGTGGGACGCTATCCTCGTTTCAGCCATGAAAGCTATACCGAAGTTTACTGAAGACAACACAAGAACACCTGTAGAAGATTTGTAGGATGTAGCGGACGTATGTCCAGTACATGGTATTACAGCGCAGAATGTAGCCCTGAGGCTCCTCTCCATGTCTTTTAAAGGAAAGGCTCTAGATTGATACCGAACATTGACTCCTAATTCAATACACACTTGGGATGAACTCGGGGATCCATTCTATGAGAGGTTCTCGAACAACGGAGATCGTTCTTCATTGTATTATCAAATATCTGTCATAAAATGATCCCCCCAGGAGGCTCTAATGGACTTTAATGTCTGATTTCACGCAAATTGGTAGAGGATCCCTATTACCATATGCCCGACTCCCGAGTTGGCATTTATATTTTGTCTGAAGTCCATCAATTCTGACATTTATGTAATGATCAAGTCTTTGGGAGGAGCTACTCTATCAGATGCTTATGGTACCACTATCAAAGCCGAGAATTATTTGATAGATTGCAGAAAATTGCCTCCTCGACCTATTATGTTGATATTTCCTGAAATATTGATCCCCACGCAAGAGGTCGCATCAACTAGTGTGCCTGCAACTGCCCAGTCAATGTATAGATATGCAATAGGCTCACAAAATGTAGCTTCTACATCAAGATCTTCCAAGGATGAAATAAGCGACCTCAAAGGGATGTTGTGAACCATGAAAAATGATATAACTACTCTTAAGCAGAACCAAGCAATGCCTCTAAAGCCTACGTATCAAAACTATCAAGGTGGGAGGTCTTCTTATCAGTAGAATCAAAACTAGGGTGCGCCTCACACTAATCCACCAACCTCGATGGCAAACCAAATGGTGTCAGTGCCTACTCCGCTGACGAGTGTGTCACCAAGCTCGAGTAGGGAATTAATCACAGGGTAGAACAATCTTGTTGATGATATCAATCCATGGTGTTTCCCCTACAGCGATGCGCATATGCCTCAGAATTGTCTGCGTGGCAACCTACAACAAAAGGTGGCAGAGCAACGCAGCTAAGGCACAACAATGGAAAATGGAGGTTATGTATCTGCCTCACCACAAATGGAGAGTACAGTCCTTATCATACAAATGCAATGAATGTCTTTAGAAAAAGAATCTGATAATGCTCCTGATCATGCGCTCTTCTCATGGATGAAGGAAGAAGAAATGGTGTTTGACAATGATGCATTCACATCCAAAACACTGCAAGTATAGTCTGATTACAACACACGCTCAAAGCAGAGATTCACCGGTGAGTCAGTTGTTTCACATTTGGATATCCCACAACTCAAAGGCATTTTTGATCAGATTCCCAATGCTTCAACCATCCCTTCATCTTCTCAACCACGGAAGGAAATTATCATAGCAAGAACCAAGGAGCAGAAATCTCTGAGTTTGTCACCTTTTAATATGGTAGATAAATTGAAGAAATCATCCGCTAATGTGTCTCTATGGGAAATTCTAGCTATCCTAGAACAAAAGATGCTATTATAGAAGGTGCTTCAAGAAGAGATCAACCCAACATCAATAGAGCTGTTTGCCAGTGCAAAGGTTGTTTATCAGATATCGCCAGCTAAGGTTCTTACAAACAATACAAAGGAATCCCATGACAAGGACAAAAGTAGGTTGAAACCTCAGCCCTTCTTCTTGACTCTCATTATAGGAAAAAAGTTATTGTAAAACGCTATGATTGATTCTGGCACTAGTACAATGATTATGCCTAAACAGATAGCCAAAGCTTTGGGACTCAGCTACGAACCTATGAAAAGAGGGGTGATGCAGCTTGATGGAAATAAAGTTGAGACCGTAGGTGTCATCAAAGTGCTTCCTTTAACTCTATTTGCTTTCCCTAGTATCACGGTCCCATAGGACACAGTGATCATAGATGTCCCTCCTATGTTTGGTTTTTATCTCTCTCGAGAATTTAGTTCGAAGGTGGGTGGATACATGTCCTTAGATTGGTTGCATTTGATACTTAGGACCAAACACGGTGCAAAAATGAAGATAGAATCAAAGGCTCTACATTTTGAACATGTGGTGGATGAAGCCTTGATCAATTTTGAAGCCGTGCATACCTCGATCACCAAGCACGAAATGTATTGCATTGAATTGCTAGAGGAAGATAAGGTGAGTGGAGATCAGAATGATAAAGAAGATGCTCTATTGAGTGAACACATAAACAGTGATCCTTTTGGAAATTATCATGCTATAGGGTTAGGCACGTATGTAATTTATGATGAAGATCAGGTGTTTCCAAGGGTTGCCAAAGAATCTGAGCATAGCCAAGCGAATGAACTCTGGACACTGTACTTTGATGGAGCAAGAAGCAAAGTAGGTGATGGAGCAGGGGTATATCTGATATCCCCGCAAAATAAAAAAATGGTTAAGGCCTTTCCACTTTCATTTTTCCTGTTCAAACAATGAGGCTAAATATGAAGGGTTAGTCCAAGGCCTAAGCCTTGTGGAACGAATGGGAATTGTTGCCCAATTTTCACCTATGGGCTCAATCAGGGAGACAAATTATGTATCATATGTTCATAAAGGCCACATTGAATATGTGCATCAAGAGTCAAGCCGTACATTTGATGCTAGGTCATAGGGAGCTTAGTTGGAAAGCCTGCCTTGGTCAAGTTTGGCATGAAAATCCTCTAAGGAGAGAGTCGCTAAGACCTTCCAGAAGTCTCACCAAAGCAAGCAAGGGCCTAGCCGAAGGGTCGTATTTGGCATAATATCTTGCCATCAGGATGAGGTCTGGCCGACAGGAGAATGTCTCAGCAATAGGATGAGAATTTGGCATAGGGTCTTGCCGAAAGGTTGTGTTCTCAGCAAGGCAAAATGAGTTTGATAAGAAGTCTCCCTGACATGCTAAAGTCTTGCCAATAATGAAGGGGGGCCTCGCTATGACATCTCAGTGACCTTTGAAGCTTTCGGCGAAAGCTTGTGCCTTCGCAACAATGTCTCCCCAACCGAGAATGTCTCGCTAAAGTGAAGAGCACTCAGAAAAAGATGGGGAGCTCGATGTAATGTCTCAGCGATAAAGAAGAGTCTTCCTAATTGAAATGAGCCTTTGCCAAAGCAAGGTTCCTTCGGCATGTGGTCTCACCGACTGCTTGTGGTCTCGCCAAAACAAAAGGCCTCGATGTAATGAATGTAATCGATGTAAGATGAGAGCTTCGCCATAAGGTCTTGCCGATAGATGATAAGGAAAGCTCACCGAAGTATTTTCCTTCGGCATGAGGTCCTACCGAGAGTATGGTGTCTTGCCGACAAAAGGGTGCCTTCATTATAATACTTAGAGATGGGTTTGTTGAGAGGTCTCATTGACCCGCTTTGTCTCACCAACCATTATGCACATGAGGATGGGCTCTCACTAAAACAAGATGTGTTTGCTGCAAGGTCTTGCTGATACAAAAGGGTCTCCCCAAAGTAAAGTGAGCCCAGTGAAAGGGGGTGCTATCAATTGGATGTCTGGCCGAATGGGTGCTGTCTTGCTGACTTGATAGGGTTTTAACAAAGGACTCGAGCTTGGGTGGGATGAAAGGGTTGGTGTAATGTCTTACTAACAAGTGATGGTCTTGTCGATGGTGGTAAACCTTCAGTATGAATAATGGAGCCCACCATGAAGTCTTCCTGACTTGTCAGTGTCTCACCGAAGGAAATGTTTGAGCTCGGGGAGGTGGTTTGTTTTTGCTATGAGCTCTCACCGACACACGGATGTCCTGCCAACAAAGGAGCACAGTGATATAACTCACAAAGATTAGTATGACCTCCTACCAACTGAGGGAGCTCTTACTGAATGTAGATGACTAAGCGATGGAAAGGGATATCAATATGACTCGTGAAGGGCTCATTGTAGCATCTTGCCAAAAGTGATTTGTCTTGTTGATGTTCTAGGCGATGGCAAAGGCGATGTCGATATAACTTTTGTGGCTCAATGAGAGATCTCAGCAATGATTGTATTCTATGCCGATGCTATTGTAAGGGCATAATCGCATTGGGGAGACACGTCTAGTGTCTCACTAACATGTGATTCAGTCTAATGACCCTTGACCATCTGGAATCTATATGGCATGAATGCAACCAATCAAAGGAGAATATAGGTGAACCATCGCAGTTTGACTGGTGCCAAGAAGATCAACAAAGTGAAAGTGATGTGGATTGGCTCTGAGCTCTGAAGCATTCAAGGAAACTCAACAAGGGATTCTAAGGTGGACACGAGGACCAGAAGTGAATGCAGTAGCTACAAAAGATTTGAAGGCTTCTCCTAGAAATGACTCTTCACCAACATGGACACCAGGGACACACTTGAAGGAAACATTAATTTCATGCAAAAGATATAAGGGGGATTTTTCCTGAAGAGATATTTTGCAAGCCCTAAGGGGCCGAGATATTTTTGGTATATAGGGCATTTTTGCCTCTTTGTAAGCAGTTCAAATTATGCACTATGAAGAGTTAGTGATTTTAACAATCCTTTCTCAGCCGATGCATGCTTTGTAACTCAACTCAAATTTGGAATAAAACACAGAGTTTACCTCGAAATCCAGTGTTAATGTTTGTATTACTCTCAATTATGTATTTTTAGATTATGTAAGTTTTCAACTGTGTTCTTTTAAATTTGTATTCATACCTTAAAGATGTGAAATTCATCTTTCCTTCTTAAGATATGTATGTAGATAAAACCTTTTAAGAATGATGCATAAGTCTAAAGGGGTTATGTTGAGTAAGTGAAAAATTAACCATTAGCTTTCTAGTGTATGTTCATCTTATTTTCATTTCATGATTTCTTATCAATTTAGTGTATCACCATAAGAGTAGTTTCCAATTTATGTATTCCTTCTCCCTTTACCTCACAAAGATTGGTAGTTTAGGTGATACCAAAGGAATTCAACCTTCTTTGGAGGTTGAGCTCTGTTCATAAGTAACCCATAGCTTTGGAGGTCTTCCAATGTTACACGAGGTATTGAACATCAGGTTCAACAAAGGTGCAAC
Source organism: Sequoia sempervirens (assembly GCA_007258455.2). Taxonomy (NCBI): domain Eukaryota; kingdom Viridiplantae; phylum Streptophyta; class Pinopsida; order Cupressales; family Cupressaceae; genus Sequoia; species Sequoia sempervirens. The sequence goes on from VDFB02086081.1 coordinate 362,197,976, forward strand.
TGCAGGTGATAACAAGCATTAAGCAATTAATTATGTTTGGAGATTCTAAACTAGTAGTTAACCAAGTTTGAGGAATTTTTGCAACAAATAATGTCCGCATGAGATCCTATCGGCACCGAGTCTAGGACCTGATTGATGGTTTTGAAGCTTTCAACATCCAGACTATTCCTCAGAGAAAAAATAGCGATGCAGATCGCATGGCTATGATTAGTGCTCATTTTGATCCTATCTTTGACCTGCTTCATAATGAACATTCAGTATGAGTACTAGTCTGACCAGCGATCCCCAAAAATGATTAGAGTTGGCAGGTTTTTGAAAGTGATGAACACATTGCCTCATTTATCTAGCACTTAGGGGAGTTCGCCAATCAACCTCAACCAAAGATTGTCGAGGCTTATGAAGGAAAAATTATGCAACTCAAATCTAATAAACTTTTGAAAGGATTGGTTAATCTCGAAAAAAAAATTAATTGTGATGATTCCCGAAATGATAAGCGGAAGTTCACGGCGGACAAAGGTGATTATGAGAACCTTCGTTGTTCGATGGTAGGAATCTTTGAGTCAGAAAAAATGTCTCGCACCATGATAAGGAAAGGCTCATCAGTTTCTATGAAAAATATGGAGTAGTGGCTTGGTCCTATGATGATCTAGAGGGATACGATCCTAGCATCATTCAACACACTATTGAGCTAATAGAAGGTGCAAAACTAGTTCAAAAGAAACTGAGGCCAGTCAACCCTAAAATTGAATCCCTAATGGCACAGGAGCTAACTAAGCTTATTGAGTCATGCATTGTCTTCCCAATCAAACATAGTACTTGGGTATCAAATCTGGTCCCAATCTGAAAGAAGAATGGAGATATCCGCTTGTGTGTGGACTTCTGAGACCTAAACAGAGCATCTCTAAAAGACCACTATCTGTTGCCTTCTATGGAGTCATCTTACAAACTATTGCAGGATCAGAAATGTTTTCTCTGCTGGATGGTTTCTCTGGCTACAATCAGATCCAAGTTAAAGAAGAGGATCAACACAAGACTACGTTCACCACAAAGCAGGGAACATTTGCATATGCTAAAATTCCTTTTGGTTTATCCAATGTAAGGGCAACATTCTAGCAGGCGATGGACATCGCATTCAGCGAACTAATCAATAATTTTATTCTAATCTATTTGGATGACCTTATTGTGTTCTCTAAATCTAAGGATGATCATTTTGATTATTTGGAATTATTTTTTTAAAAGTGCTAGGAGTTTGGAGTTTCCCTAAACCTGAAGAAATGTGTATTCAGAGTGCTGCAGGGTAAGCTGTTGGGACATGTTATGTCTATGGAAGGTGTTTAAATTAACCATGAATGAGTAAACACTATCAAAGAACTTCCCATTCCAGTAAATAAGAAAGGTGTTCAGTCTTTCCTAAGCAAAGTAAATTTTTTCAGCAAGTTTATTTTCAATTTCACGGGAATGATTAGGTCGATCACCCTAATGCTGAAGAAAGATCAAACATTTAAGTGGAAAACCGAAGCTCGGGAAGTTTTTGAAAAGGTCAAGGAAGCTATTTCCATAGCTCCGATGTTGGTTAATCCAGATCAATCCAAAGACTTTATAATGTATTCTTTTAGTAGCAAGTCCAGTATTGCTACTGTCCTAACCCAAAAGGATGATGAAGAAAAGGGGGAACATCCAATGGCTTTCTATTCCTAGACCCTAAAATAATATGAGGCAAATTATAATTTCATCAAAAGATAGGCCTTTGCAATAGTAAAGGGACTTAAGAAGTTCCACCATCTAATTTCCTACAACAAGGTGTTGGTGTATGTTGCACATTCCAGTGTGCGTGAATATAGCATGGAAGGTGAGATCATAGAAAAAAGGGCTAATTGGATCACCAAGATCCTTGAATATGACATTGAAGTCAAGCCTACTAAAACTATTAAAGGAAGAGGATTGTGTGAGTACATGGCACAGAATGAGGAGGTACCTGTCGTAGAGGAGTAGCAATAGCTTTTTTTGATAAATAAATTGGAATCGGAAGGTGGTTGGCTGACTGATAGAATGAGGTTCATGCAAATCAAAAAGTATCCACTAGGCCTCTCATCCCAAAAAAGGAGGCATTACCAGCTTCAGAATTGGGGATATACGCTAATAGAAGGAGTCCTTCTCAAAAGGAATTTCAATGGTGTTCTCCTACAGTGCGTCACTTCGGAGCAAGTGAAGAGGATCCTCGACGTGTTCCACAATAGCGCTGTGGGTGGACATTTCTCTGCCAAAACCACTACCATTAAAATCATGTGTGCTGGCTATTATTAGCCTACACTTTTTAAGGACTCCCACTCTTTGGTGATGGCTTGCAAAAAATGCCAGTTCTTCACTGACAGAAGGAAGAATTCTGCAATGCCCCTCAAACCTATATTGGCAGATGAACCATTTGCACAATGGGGTCTGAACTTCATCGGAATGATCAACCCAGTTTCTAGTGACAAACACAAGTGGATTCTGACTTCCATGGATTACTTCACAAGGTGGATGGAGGTTGTTCCCCTTAAAATCACAACAGAAACAGAGATTGTAGATTTCCTCAAGGAATTGGTGACAAGGTTTGGCCCTTCAAAAACTATCATTTTAGATAATGCTAGAGCTTTTCTAGGCACAAAGTTATGTCACTTTGCATTAAAAAATGGCATATTCCTCAAGACATCGTCAAACTATTACCCACAGGGAAATGGTCTAGCAGAGTCAATGAACAAAAACTTAGTTCAACTCCTTAAAAGGATTGGCTCAGAACACTAGAGATAATGGCATAAAAACCTCTAAATAGCACTTTGGGAAAACCGCATAACTCCTAAGCAAGTCCTTAAGACTTCAGTTTATGAGTTGGTATATAGGAAAGAGGCGTTGTTACCTATTTCAATGGAGATTATGACAATACAGTTGTTGAAATCTCTTGAGATAGAACAAAATGAAGCCATGGAGGTGCAGCTCACTGAACTGTTGGAAGTACAAGAAAAAAGAGAGAATTCCCTAATAGCTATGACAAGCCGTCAATAGGTGGTCAAGCGATGGTTCAACAAGAAGGCTTCCAACCAAGGTCTAAAATGCAGAGACTTAGTGCTAAAGTATGATAAAAGGGCTGCTAAGCCAGGTCAACATGGTAAATTTGATAGCCTATGGGAGGGTCCCTTTAAAATCATTGGATGAAAATAACACAACACTTTTGAGCTAGAAAATATGGAACATGAACCCTTAGGAATCCTAGTCAATGGGATTCATCTAAGTTGTTCCATTAAGCGACAAACTCCTTTTGTACATATGTAAATAGTGCTTTTATTTTATTTCCATTTCTTTGGCCAGTCTTTTTCGAAATTAGTTTGTGCTTCTACGAAATTAACCCATTATTATTGGTGGGTGGAATACCAGAATTGCTTTACATAGAACACATCCATGTGTAGAGAAATAGCAAAATGAAGTTGAGAGCCCATAAAATTGAAATACTGAATGAAGGAAGAGCATAGATTTTCTTTAAAATATATATATCTATTCATAAATGTTATTTACATTACAAAAGTGATTGGGAAGCCATAATCCAAAATTTAACAAGTATCTAAACTATTATATATATGATAGCCTTTTTCAAGCTTATATACAACTATAGGTAGGGAGATATATGTTGAGTGGGCAGGTATTTGTTGAGCAAGCAGGGAAACATTTGTTGAGCAGGTAGGGGGTTTTCATCCAAAGGCATGGCTAGTGGTAATTGATGCATTAACTGTAGCATCCACATCTTCCTCATCCATGGGTTTTTCGGCAACACTGGTAGCATCATTCGGCACAACCACCATTGGCGGGGGGAATACCAGGTTCCTGAAGTTAGTATACCAATCTATGTCATAGAAAGGTATTATGTTGTAGCTATGGAACAAGAAGTGTAGGGCCTGAGCAACCCTCTACTAGTGCTGGTCGCAAGTCTATAGACGGAATCCGCTGAGGAACAATAGCCAAACAACAACTTTTTCCTCAATAAAGCGATGCAGGTCGCTAGCTGATGGTAGGCCTACCCATAGGCAGCATGAGCAACAACCTCGTTGAGACCATTTAGATACTTTTTGGGAAAGATTTCTTTAACAAGCTTCAAGATAAGTGGCCAGGGGATGTTGATGTCTACCATGGATGCTACGAAGTGGGAGCATATGTCGGTGTTCACCCGATACTTATCCTCATATTCTATACAATCTTTGCCTAAAACCCACTTTATGGCTACCAAGACCAAAGAATGCTTATTCTTGGTCATCTATTCCAGCCTCCTAGTTGAAACCTCCCCTAGGAATGTCCTCTACGACTTATATGAGGTTAAGCGAACTGGAGTATCCATAACTCTGACACTATCCCTAGGCTTCTGAGCTAATGCCAAAATTTATCTATCACCTAACCTATGAGAAGGCTTGCTTAAGAATCTATTACTGACCTATTACTACTCAAATGCTAAGTATGTTTTCTCACTACTTACTAGCCTATTTATAGAAAAATGACAAAACGCATGCTAATTTGCTTCAAAAAAATGTGATTAAGCTGGCTACTAACTTGAAAGGCGTGCCTACATTTGCTCACATTTCTGGGCCAGTTGCATCTGTGATAGCACAACTCAATCCGTGCTTGATTAATAAGAGCTAATTAATTAGCTTTAAAAAGGTGGCGCTTGTTGGCAGTGAGACATATGGTCATAGGCTATTGTGTCATCTCTTAAGCATGTCCCAGAGCCCAAGGCAATATTCATATCTTTTCAGGCCATGATTGTTTGCTTGGCATAGTCATTATGGCTGAAATATTAATTGTCAGCGCATGCTAATGTAGGGTTAGTGAGCAAATCACTGGCTCAAGTTCCAAGGAGATCATAGCATATCATACAATTGTCAAACCCAATAATGAACTACGACCACCTTGAAATAGCAAGCAATCCATTTTACACGAATTGCAAAATCAACAGTACATGCCGAATTAAATGCAAAAGGCTTGCTTTCACCTACCACCTTGAGGAAATATTGCCAAATATTGCATGAAAAGGTCTAATGTTTCAATGTCTTTTCACGAATACCAAAGAGCTAAAGTGCAGAGTTAGTCTTCTTCTACATATCCAGAACTGAGGGGAATTGCAAAACCAGAAGCTTGCAGAGATCTTTGGAGAAAGAAAAATGTCAGAAACTTCATCTCAGCCAATACAGGAAGAGATTAGCCAGGAGTTGTTTATGGCTATACATTCTTTAGAGGAAGTATATATCTATGAAAATGTGGCATACGCTACACCTGGTATACCTAGCAAGCCAAGAAGGGCCCATACAGAAGAATTGAATAGGCCCAAGAATTGCAGAAACCAAAAAAGGGTTGAAGAAAAATGGGATAATATGTACAACCCAAGGCTTGTAAAAAACCCTAAGTCCCTCATAGAGGCAGTTTGTGCAAGGTTATCGGCACCAAAGGTAGACCAATCTATGGCGCAGAGATTTTGGTACAGTGGTCTCCCTACATAGTCCCACTTGTGCACTATTTCTCGGAGGTAGTTGATGTTGTTGTCCAGTGTTATAATCTTGATACCCACTACATTGAAGGCCATAGCTTAAGGGTGCACATCACTCCATAGGCCATCTAGCATGTTATCCATCCCAGACCCAAGTAAAAGAAAAGAGAATATCGAGCCTTTTCACCTGAGCAAAGGAGAGAAAATATGGAAGAAGATGAGAAAGGGCTCAGAGCTCTTATTAGAGGAGACTAGTAGGAAAGGAATCTCAACTGCTAAAGTGCCAAGTATTCCGTTGTCATGCGGTGCATTTCAAAATGATCTCCAGAATGCCATGTCCATGCTAGCCTTTGTGTGTGGCCAAGACTCTGATGAGAATATATAGACCTTTCAACTAGAACCGGCAATGCAATTTTGCAAGCATCATGAACTCTTCTAGTATGATTTTGCTGAGTTTATGGTTGAAGAAATGATAAAGAAAATTGAGAATTATCAAGTGGAGAAAAAAATTAGGTTTCTTTCTTTCTTGGTCCACATGTTTCTGCATCAGAACCTAAATTTCTTCACCAAGTATTTTCCACTATCAATTTTTGATGAGCGAAATAAAAGAAATTTGGTGTCCATATGGACGCCTTTTCTTTCTGCATCATATGACTATTATGCATTTTTAGACTATTTTATAGCTCTGGTTTTGCATGATTTGATTGGAGAAGGTGATATAATCTGGCTCGATAAGGAGCAGACCGTATTTATGCAGAGTTTCACCCCTTCTTGTGATTGGTTCTTAGGAAAATATTTTACAATCCTCCAAATGTGGGGCTTTACTAACAAACCTTTCCTACTCCCAACCAGCGTTATAGATAGAGTGCTCATGCTGGAAATGTTCTGATAGGTATGTGTCATTGATTTTACCTTCTGTAGCAGTGAAAAGGTCAAGAAGAAGGGATTCTTCACTTGTCTGAAGAATTTCAAATCGGTGACTCTGATAAAGAAATAATTAGACCGATTGTTAGAGGACAAGCTGGCCTATCTAAGGTTGGTACTGGTAGATGATAAGTGGGAATACAACCCTTTCGACAACTTTCCAGAGCCACATATGAGGGTTACTCATATTCCTCGACCATATTGAGAGAAGCGGCATAACCTACGGATGGACAAAGATGAGAGTTTTGTTGAATTGGTGCATATCCCTACGTAGGACACTAGAGGTCCATGGCACAAGTTCTACTTTGTTGTGGTGGTGGCCCAGGATAATTTCTCCATGGATCGCAGCATGTACAATAGGTTAAAGAAAGATGAGGAATGAAGTGATGAAAAAATAGTGGCTTTCTCGAAGTATCGCCAGGAAATAGCATAGTTGGACGCTCCTTACAATAAAGTGAAGGATGACCAAGAATTTGAAAAGTGGTGGAAGGAAGGCCATCCCAGCCTAAGCTCTAGCATTAATAGGAGTGGGGACCCAGAGGAAGAATTTGAGGAGTAGGAGGAGGAAGCAGCATGGCCTCATCCGCGCAAAAAGAAAAAGGCCTTGGATAGTCCTCCTATGTGGCCACGAACATGTGCTTTAATATATCAAGGGGCTCACATACACTCACTTGGGCTGCTAAACTAGCTAGGCTATCACTGCAGTAAATGGAGATGGCTGCCGAAGCTAGAGAGACTCCATCCGTGAAATGGTAGCACACGAAGAATATTATCAGAGAGGGGTCGTAAGAACCTGCCGGAGGAAGAGTACTCACAGTTGGCCAAGAATCTGAGGTTGAGGAAGAGTCGCTGAAAATTCTAGAGCCACCATTAACCAGTTAATAGCTACAATTTTCTCATTCTTCTCTTGCATCTCATTCCTTAGTATCTGCCCCTACCTCACTGGCGATCCCTACCATAGGTACTAGCCCTCTGCCTTTGACTTTTAGTCTGACTTATTTAGTAGGCTTCACCTAGTTTTCGCATGCCACTCCACTCATAATTACTCCTCTATGTTTGCAAATGCCCACCACTACCGCTTAGACCTTCCTCGCCTCGCTTTCAGAAGTTTTTCCCCTTGAGAATGCTCCTATTGTTTCCACCATTATTACAGATCCTCTTCCATTGAAATAGACCCACACCCCATTAACAACTCCTCCACAGTCCTAGCCAATGAGCCTTACAACTGATTCTCCGGTTCAGCCATTTCATATGACTAGCCCTGCTATTGGTTCTCAAGCCAAACTATGGAACGTGCCCCATTTCTCTCTAGAAACAATCACTCTCCAGAAGAAACAAATGCCCATGCCTATGAAGGTTACCTATCCCTATGCCCTGCCTTCTGGTGCTCCTTTCACAGGTGGATTAGTTTCATCACCAACCGAATTCATAGCATAGATAGATTGTGGAAAGGAGGCACACGTGAATAGAATGAGGAAACACAAGGCAAAAGGTGACAGTGTTTCTACTGAGCCAAGAGTACAGGCTCTTTACGATGAGGCCTGACAAGAATTGAAGTTTGCAACCATGTACCTAAGGGTAAGCAAGCCTCAGGGAAAAATGCAACCAGAAGACTATGAGATATATGATACAGGACTCGACATGAAGGTAGCCCAACTGCAAGAGAAAGTTGAAATCATGGAGGAAATGCAACAGGTAGTCACTTCTGACTTCCTTAAAATAGGTCGCTAGCTAAAGAAGAAGGATGAGCAGCTCAAAACAGCTAGGGAAAGGGTTAGTTTTCTGGAGAGGAAAGGAAAATCCTTAGAGGAAGATATTGCTTACATGACTACAAGGGCACTGGTAGTAGAGGATGAGAGGAACAAAAATCAAGGAAAAATTGTGAAGACTTAGGTTTCCGACCCTAGCATAATAAAAGAGCTACAAAGCAAGAACCAGGAGGCTGAGAAAAATCTACAACTGAAAGATGAAGAGCTGGAGCACCTCCACCTTGAGCATAGTTAGGGGATGGCACAAAAAAAGGAAGAGCTAGAATGCCAACAGGATCAATATGAGCAAAGAATACAAGAGAAAGAGGCTGAATTTAAAAGCCTAAAGGCTCAAATAGAAAAAAATCTCTGAGAGACAAAGGCTTCTCTAGAAGAGCACTTAGCAAATCACTCTCGAGCTGAGCATAATTGGAATAAAGAAATGAGCAGCTTCACGGAGCAACTGGCATCCGAGAAAAGGAAAAAGGAAGAATTGGTTAAGGCCATTATTTCAAGAGATGCAGAGATTACTTCTCTTAAAGCTTCTCTCCTACCTCCCCCTACACAGCCTGATATTATTCTATTGGTTAGGCAATTATACATTTCTCACTGGGAGAAAATTAAAACCTTTTGCCTAACACTATAACCTAACCTCTGATTTATTGACAAGGCATCAAGGCTCAGCCAGAAGGCCCATGATACGATTGAGCAGTTCCCACGTTTCATCTTGGAGAGGGTTCCTAAGGAAAAAGATCTACTCACCAAGCTATACTCGGTCTCTGATGAGAGCCTGGTCGGAGTGGGTATTGAGGATCAGGACGCTGCTGCTCAAATGACAAATAAATTCATCCATTGCCACTCTGCCTTCCAGTGCACTAAGGCAGCCACAATTATTCTAAGTAAGACACTGGATAGCATATGGTGAAGTTTCTCCGAATTAGGCAAGATGGGACTGCTGTCCCCGTTCCTCAAGGATAGCTCTATTGCCACGACTGTGTAGATTGCAAAAATTATAGAAGAGAAGGAAAGTGACCCAAAGGCTTTCAAGGAGTTCAGCCATCCTCCCACGGCAACCGACATTGAGGGAGTCATTCATCCACTCTCACAGCTGCTATTTCATATACAAGCAGGGATCAGTTTACCCAATATGCTACCTCACAAAGAAACTATTGATCTAAGAGGAGCACAGGAGAATTTATGCAACATAGTGAAGTCGTCTGAGGATGAATGGTCACCTTTGCAAGTGGTTCTTTCCAATCTTTGACTCCATTATCCCAATGGATAAGGCTCTAGTTTGTAGAACTAGAGAAATTTTGGGTTCTCTGTTCCTTAGTCAAAATGCAACTGATAGTCACCAAAAGTTGTTAAATAAATATTTAACCAGCTCCCTTTGGGTTTATTTTTTCCGTGTCAGCCTATGCATCGCCAAGTCTTCTCGGCCTTTTATCAAATATTTGATCTGTCACTCCACGTGTCTACTCTTTGCAACATCAAGTATTGACATTCCCTTCGGATCCCATAAAGCTCCGTTGTGCTTCCACGTGTCGCAGCTGTGGGTTGCTTTTGTTCCTTATTTTCGTGACACATCATTGGGCTACGAGATGCTGCCACGAAGCCCTCATTCCTAAAAGGTGCTGGCGAGCCCCATAGTTTCTAGCTGGAGTGGAATCTTGCTATGTGTCAACCGTTTGAAAATCTTTCAACATGGGGATGAAATAGCAATTGCAGACAATGAAATGCTACCACGTGTCTTCTATGCCTGACTGTTGAGCGTTCCCTCCGCCATGATAAGGTACTCGGCCCATTCGACACGTATTTCATTTTCGTAAATCCTCTACAATGATGGAAGAGAGGTTCATGTGGGAAATGAAAGGCTACCATGTGCCTAAGCGCAGATCTATTTTGCTAGCGATGAACCAAATGGACCAAATAATGCTATTGGTTATTCTTATCATATCATTCACACTAGTAGATGACACTTGTCTAACCAGAACCACCACCATCATTGCAGAGGATGCACCTGTGCCCGAGGTGACTGGATTTTGTGTTCCAGCTCGATCCTATTGTAACAGCCTTGGGAATATTATGATTCAAGCGGTGGGAGTTTTTCTTGCTATATATGCTTTTTCTATTGTTGAGAAATGGTCTAGAACTGGGAAAAAAAACACACTAGTTTTAGTAAAAAGATGCCAAGCCTTTTTATTTTTTTATTATAATTGCAAAAACTCTCAGACTGTGCCCATTGTTCGGCCTTTCTATTTTTTCATGCTATTTGATCAAACTGTGAATTGTGCTTTATATTGTCTTGATAATGCATTTGAGAACTTCTATATATATTGGATGCAAGTTTGCTTACCTAGATCATGTCTAATGACTCTTCTTAGCAATGAGAATGTATGCAATATTATTTTGTCAATAAATGAATTGTCTATGCTATAATCTTAAGTCTCTGATGTTTTGGAACACAAGAATACCATTTAGGCCCTTAAATCTATTATTTATCATGCCATCATTAAATATTGGCACATCGCCTTAGGTTAGAGTTTACTTTATTATATTCGCTTCATTTTCCCTTTCCAAACCCCATTATAGAAGAAGCCAGCTTCTCTAAAAATCTGGAGGTTACTCAGTTTAATGCAAAAGATCCCCCTTAAACTGAGTTTCCCATAAGACTCTGTTACTTCGTCAAATTTTGGCCTCAACAAAACTATTGCTTCCTAGTAGGGATTAATAAGAATGAAGGATAAGGATTATTTTAATGTTGAGATTGAACATAGGGCTAAAATTTGATTATACAAATCTTGAAAGGTAATTTTTTCTCACCTTGGAGGATAAAAAACATGATGGATGACTACATAAGTATGATTAAGGGTTTCTCTAAAACCAAAATTAACCATATCTTTAGAGGCAACTCAGTTATTAATGTTGTTTCTAATGAAGGGTTGTGTTGTAATGAACATAACTATTGGCTTTATTTTTTCTATGTTGAAAAAATGGGAACAAAAAAAGGTTTTCCTTTTCAATTTTAAAAAATATGGAATCAACATCCTAATTTGGCTAAGAAAATAGCTAAATGATGGTACACAAAAGTGGAAGGATTTCCTATTTTCCAAATTGTTGAGAAGTTAAACAATGTCAAGCTTAATGTTAGAACATGAAATAAGAATTCACTTGGTAACACTTTTTAAAAGAAATCTGAAGTTATGGCTCAACTAAACACCTCATAAAAGGAAATCCACATTCTAGGAATGAGTTAAGAGATGATAGCGAAAGAAAAAGGTATTTTATGTGAGCTCCAGTCATTTGTTGCTAAAAGAAACTTTTGGGGGCAAAGATCGAGAATGATTTGGTTAAAGGTTGGGGATAGGAATACTAAGTTTTTGTATATAAGGCCTCTAAAACATAGCTCATCTAACAAATTGAAAGAGATTTGGTTGGATGGTAACTGAATCTATAATTAAGCCTATATAAGGGACAAAGCAACAAAAAATTTCATCAATATCTTCACTAAAAATAATGTTTTTGGTCCTATGAATTATAATGTTATTCTAAAGCTTATCCCCACAATTGTTGATGAGAAAGATAATATGGAGTTGATGAAGCCTATAATGTAGGAAGAAGTGAATTTTTTTTTTCTCTTTTTAAGAAAGTAAGGTCCCCAACCCTAACAAGCTCCCTCACTTCTTTCAAGTGCATTGGGATATTGTTTTTGATGACATGGTAGATGCAACTTGGGAGTTCTTTAGGAGTGGAAGATTACTAAAGGAGTTGAACACTAAATTTTTGGTTCTCATCCCAAAAAAGGCTAGGGTTGTCTCCTTGATATTCCAACCAATCAACCATTGTAACTCAATGTATAAATTTTTTGCAAAAATCATTTCCTTAAAACTGCAACAAATTCTCCCAAAGTTGATCTCTCCATAGCATAGTAGTTTTGTCCATGGTAGGAATATTCTTGACTGTATCATTACCATTCATGAAGTGCTACATGCTATGGAACTTGATAAAAAGGCAAGGTTTCTTCTAAAGTTATATTTGATGAAGGTTTACAACCATGTTTCATGGGAGTTTCTCAATAAAGTTCTAGAAATTTTTTGAGTTTGGAAAAAAGTTCATAAAAATTGTTATGGTTCTAATCCTTCTACTTTGGGATGCAACTCTTTAAGGGCCCAATCCCAAATACTTTTTTGAATAGCATGTTGGATTAATTCCAACACAAACTTGCATGATGGGAAATATCTCTCTTAAGTCAAGCTAACAAGCTTCAACTTATTAAGGCTACTCTTCAAAATCTCCCAGCATACAATACAAGTTTGTTGCATATGCCTGCGAAAATTATCGACAATGTGGCAAATAATGCTTTTGGTCAAAAGTGGAAGATAAAAAAAATGTATTCCTATGTTGGCTTTGGAGTTTGTTTCTAAACCCAAGAATAAGAGATGGTTGGGGTTAAGGCTGAACAATGATGTTAATCTAGCTATTAATGCTAAAATTGCATAGAGAACTCCTTGATAAAGAGAAGAAGTGGACAACTATTACCTCTACGAAATGCTTGGAAGGGAGGAATGGAGATATTTTATCACTTGCAATGACCTACCCCACAACTCTACTATTTTTTATTATGGTAGATGCTCTTAGTCATCGAATCACAACAAATGTACAACAAGATCTTTGGAAAGGCATGAAAATTGCATGTTAAAGAGAATGGGGGTGCCAATGTACGACAAGATCTTTGTAAAGGCATGAAAATTGTAGGTTAAAGAGAATGGGGATGCCAAAATAAAATATATAAATCACTTATAGTACTCATTGTCCCTTGGTCATTGATTTTCCCTTTCTGAGTGCCCTCAACCTTGTCACTTTGGCTTTCCTCCTGCCCTATTTTTCCAGTTAGGGTCTCAATGCACTAAGCTATGTCATGCTCCTGTGAGAGCGGGGCCAAAAATAAAAATAACATTTGAAATTCAAATTAATATTTAAGTTTGATTTGTATGTTTTATTTTAGAACTAGAATGGCCGAGATAGGATAGAATAATACCATTGGTTGAAAAGTCATTGAAAGAACCTTAAATTCGTACCTTAAACCTACAAGATAAACCTTATAATCAAAACATAAATCTAACACTTAAAACTAAAAACTATTGTATTTTGTGATAAAACAACCTTGTTTGACCTTAGTAGAGATGACTTATCTACTTGTTACATGATTAGGGCATAGTATTTGATGGGACCTACAATAAAACCCTTATGAATACAATGGGGGGTTTGTAGAAAGAGAAGACTATGTATATGGTATTTCTAAAGTGGTACTTGGCTCAATTATGTGATGGTCAAGTAACACAAATAAATGCAAGATGATATCATTGGATGAGTATTAGTTGGCTAGTATATTGTTACTAGATCAATCAAGAGAAGATTGATAGCTAAGTACTTGAATTTTATTTTATTAACACTTGATAAATGCAAGATTATAGAGGTATTATGTTTCTCAATTGAAGTAAAGAAAGTGATTGACATGGAAGTAAAATATTTTAGAAACTCATCAATGATACATATATATATATATATAATTTCTATATATATTAACCTTGTAATTAGTTATGTATCTTCAAATAAAAATAAATAAAATGAATCCAATGTGTATCATCTAATAATAACTTCTATAAAATATCAAAAAGATCAATAATAAAAAAAAAAATATTAACTAAGAAGCCATGCAAGCATACAATAGTATATGTTGGTAAAACTATAATATATACAAGAAAGCAATATTTGCATACAATATCACATGTTAGTAATACAAAATACATGTACAAGAAAGCTATATAGGAACATCAAAAAATCATAATTTAATCAGTCCTCTCAACTAGGATGGAAGAGTTGATGGCCTTTTGATTATTGAGTAGATAGAGAGACAAGTGATGATTTTTTATTTTGAACCTACTAACTTGAACTACTCTAATTTTTTGGAGCTCCACATAATATAATAAAATATATATAAATTAATATAGAAAAAAATAATTATACAATGATATATAAGGGAATAATCACTTACCACCATTTGATAATTAGGAACAATATATGAAAGAGATGAAGAATAAGGAAACTTGTATTATTAGGAAGGACGAAATGCCTTTATATAGCATGAAGTCATGTTTGAGTCTCGAAGCCCTCCCATATTTTCAACACATGCGTCTAGGCTAACCATGTCAAGTTTCACTCCATAAAAGCACAAATTGAAAAAATTTCAATGTTGTCCCCATTCACATGTCACTATGCAGGGTCAACATGAGGAAACACTAATTTTTTGGGAATGAAATAACCAAAGATATGATCAAATAATATCTAATCATAAATAGTCATAGAGTAATTAGTATTTTATCATATGGAAATTTCTAGGAGAGCTACAATAGTTGTAACATCATGAATTAACACCATTAAAAAGTACATCATGAATTAATTGTGTAATGGCATAAAAATTAAAAACATCATGAATTAATTATGTAACCATATGTCACTACTGAATTTGACTCCATTTTCTGACAAACATTCATCGGTCTTTCAACAAACATTTTTTGGCCAATCGATGAACCAACGAAATATTTTTTGTTGCCAAATTTTCATCAAAATTCAGATGAAGAATTAAACATCGAAATAATGGCCCAGATTTGTTGATTGTCGGCATCATAAAATGGCTCTATTGTTCATTGGAATATCAATGACAACTTCGTGTATCCATCGATGAATTATGACCAAAATGCAATTGCAATGCCTCTTCCAACGCGTTGAAACAACACCAAGAGTTCATTGCCATTTCGACGAAATGGGAAAGTAGTTATGACAAAGCCTTTGTCGCAGCTATAGCAACTTCCTTAGACCTTTTCAGTGAGTCATTGGTTGCCTTCACTGAAATTGTGACGAAACAATGCAATTTTTTTAAAAAAATATTTGTTGAAATGTACCATCATGGAGACTCTTAGTGATGACCATCAAAGCCAAACCATCGGGGAGAGATCAATCATCGACACAAGATAGGAAAATCACTCTGATAGTCCATGTCTTGTCGATGACTTTCGTCAGCAAGGCAGATCCAATGTCACACCGATCTGACCTCTGCAGGAGTTTTAAATAGACCTACACCATGTCCTCGCAGAGATTCTTGGCAATGACCACCAAATCCAACCCATCGGTGAGAGATCAATCATCAGAACATGATAGAAATCTCACTCTAATAGTCCAACAAGTTAGTGAAATGGTCCTTAATATGTCACTGGTTTGCAAATTGATTGGTAGAAAATAAGGTTACAAACAAATCTACATAAAAAATTATGAGAAAAAATTACTATAATCATCAAAATAGATGAAAAGCGCAAAGGAAAGAGCCGAGCTACATCTCTAGAGACTAAAAAAAACACATGCAAGAAACATAAAAAAAAAGAACAAACCATTTTTTTGATGAATACAAAATGGTGCCTTCAGTAAGTGATTCATATGCTATCACACCTAACTAGACATTAAGAATATTTTAGTCTTCCTCTGTGAAATTAACTACTTACAGAAAAAACCCAGAAACCAATATTATATACCTCCATTTCTTGTCGAGGGTAGGTATAAGAGAAAACAATTTCCTCAATGCAATGCTAAAATATATCAATGTGCGTGTAGGTTTGTATTACTCAAAATATCATTTCACTGCCTAAGGAAAAATACCAAAGTGATGTTTTAAATTTTAATCTTCACATAGGCTCCCTTATTGCTACGCATGCATATACAAGCATTATTTGAGCTCTAAACTATTCAAATATTAAGGATTTAATTAGCTATAATATGGAAAGTTGTTGTTTAGACATAATCCATCATCTTTTACATATCTTTATTCACTCCTAGAGCTTCAGATAAATTTATGTAAATGAGACAGAAATGTGAATCTTTTATGACAAAGAAAATTATTAAGAGGGGGGAGAGATTAAAGGGTAGGGGGCAAGAGAATGCTTGAATGTATAGCAAAGTATAACATTATGATCATTATAACAATGAAACGAATCTTAAGTTTGAAGCATTAATATCATTTACAACATTTATGATCAAGAATGAATGTAAGTAGAGAAACTTTTTCATACCTGCAGATGGTACAAAATTTCATGGTTAAGTGGAAGATTCCCATCAACAACAAGATCCAAATATCCATGTATTGATATCTTAATCGAGCCTCTAAACCCTTCAGAGCTGTCAATTTTTCCAATAAACTGTTATGCACAAAAGTCAAATTTTAGAGTTATGTCACCACTAAAAATAGAAGAAACAAAGCTTTGAAACCAAATCCACACAAAACACAATATGGTATTCATACAAATCCATACAAACAAACTAAACTCAAAACATTGGAATGGAAGCAACTTCAAATTATGATGTAGAGCATGGATTCAGGGTATAAAGAATCATTTTTCTGCCACCATAGTGAAAAGTTATCACTTTCTTTCATCTTTTCATATTGGTTTGATGCTTCAAGCAATGCATTTCTTATATTGAAAAATGCATTACCTTATTGATCTTCTCTTTGTTTCGAGAATAGTTTAATATTCTCTACTTAACAGGGCCAACCACATGACAATGGAAGCTCATTTGGCCCCTCCCCCCCTCACATCACTCTCAATTCCCCATACCCAATCATATAACATGAATCATTCATTCATCCATTAATAACATATAACATTCATTCATTAACATATTCACATTCATTCTTTCAGTGTTTACATATTATGAAAAATATGGTTGTCATGATGTGATTACAATCACTTTTTTTTTGTTTCTTTTTTAAAGCTACAAAAATCTGAAGTGGAGTATCATTTTCTAAATCATTTGTCCCCCTTTAGTTGTTCTTCCCTCTGCTCATGATCTTAATGTACGCCTAGTTGTGTGCTCACAACATGGACATTGCTGCAAGGGGGGTCTACTGTAATAACAAAGAAATGTTAAATTGATATGTTTTATTATTATTATTGTTACAAGTATTTAATTAATTAAAATAACATTAGAGTGGTTCTCTTTACCTAATGGGTCCACATCATGTTCTTGAACTTCTCTTATAGAATCATGCTCAATATGTTGAACACCCTCTAAATCCTGATCTACAGTTGAAACACGAAAGGTTACATTAATTAATACACCAATTGAAATTAAATATGTTTAAAAGAAAATTAGAGTGGTTCTCTTTACCTGATGGGGCCACATCATATTCCTGATCTTCTCTAGCCTGATCATCCTCAACATGTTTTACACGTTACATGTTTTAAAGTTGAAACACGAAAGGTTACATTAATTAATACACCAATTGCAATTAAATATGTTTGAAAGAACATTAGAGTGGTCCTATTTACCTGATGGTGCCACATCATGTTCCTGATCTTCTCTAGCCTGATCATGCTCAACATGTTGATCACGCTCTACATGCTCTAAAGTTGAAACACAAAAGGTTACATTAATTAA
The DNA here is from genome assembly GCA_007258455.2 of Sequoia sempervirens. NCBI lineage: Eukaryota > Viridiplantae > Streptophyta > Pinopsida > Cupressales > Cupressaceae > Sequoia > Sequoia sempervirens. The sequence continues at coordinate 362,215,637 of VDFB02086081.1, forward strand.
TACACCAATTGCAGTTAAATATGTTTAATTATATTAATCCATACTGCATTTTTGTATAGCACATGAATACATCTAGTACCGGGATGAACACCATGACCTTCATCTACGAGCTGTGCTACACCCTCACCAGGTTGTATTCCAATGTCATGTGTAGTATTATCATTGCTGGTATGTTTAAAATAAATAGGATGTAATTACTTTATGGTGGAAATTAATATTGAATAAATTGCACAAGTATTCAATTTTAAATAAACTTTATTGAGTTTATTTACCTGCGTGTCGGATGCAGTTGAAGGTTGTGTTTTCCCAGTCAAGACTCTTAGGCGTTCAACCACGACTCCATAGCCTTGCTGGAAGGAAATCTTTAGGTCCTCTTCTGTGGGAACTCTATTTAATTTAGAGCCTTGCATTTTTGCATAAGATCATAAATTTTGCTTCTATGGTGTGATAAAACCAAAAAAAAAAATCAATTTATTATTTGGATGCAATATTTCATTTATTGATACTTACAATTTGTGTGGCTAATTTCATATAACCACCAGAGCCAAGTTTGTGTTGCCCATGTTTTTCTAGTCTTGCCTTTGTTTCCTTCGATGTGTCGGGTAGCCTATGAAAAGTTTGAAATACATTAGATTATGTAAAATGAAAGAGTAATCAATATATAATTACATTGTTGATAGTATCACATACCTTGCTTGGCTCGGTGGTATCTTTCTTTTTTTTCTTTTCATCCTTCTCCTTTCCATCTAATACTAGGTCCTTCTACTCCCTCTCTAGAATCATGGGGGGATGCTCGTAATTTTTGTTCTTCTCTAAATGTGACCTATATTGGTCCATCACATACTTTAGATAGGTACCAGCTTTCTTAAGGACATTGGTTTAGTTGAATGTTTTATCACCAAACAACACAACTAAATAGTTAATGAGCTCATCTTTTCAATCTTGATTTTGGGCATTCCACAGTGTACGTATGGTGGGCCTAAAGAGCTCCAATGTAAATCACTAATATTTTTATTAAAAATGTCATTTCCTACAAAATGATCATGGGATCAATAGTATAAAAAGAGTGATGAATAAATATTAAATTTCAATTGGATTATATATAATAATAATTAAAACATTTTAAAGTGCATGGGACCTTCTCTATCTTTATGGGAATGAAATCCTCGGTCACCACAAATGTGACTAGAAATGTTCCCATACTAGTAATTTGGGAAGATCCAAGAAATGTTGCTAAAACATCACCAGTACTAGTGACCTCTGCATCCCCAGGTACATGTCCTGATGCATGTTCTGTCATGTGTTCCCTGCCAGAGGGCACAGTAACGGATGCTTGCATGGTATGTGTTGCCGGCATTTCAGATGATAATATAGGCACAGATGATGGGGTCAGATGATGTGATGTATGCATAGGTAGATCAAGATAGACACTTGTACCAACCCTACTCTTTAGGTAGCACTTACAATACCCTGATCATGGCTAGGAGGATCATGAGGATGCAAAAAATCCTGTAAAAACAACACATATTTTAGTTCATGACATAAAAGAGTACAAAATATAAAACCATGAATGGACTTATGTTATAATTAAAGACATCATGACAACTTACTTGCAAGTTTTGTGCTCTCTTAGTCAATATTTTAACCCTCTCTCTTATCTCATCTATTTGAGGCACTATGAATAAAAACTTAAGGATTTCTTCATTGCATTTTTTGCGGGTCTTACTTATTATATTGAGAGGGTTTGCTAAATAAGCAATGCCATTATCACATAATATTGACATCACCTCCCTATGGATGCTCTCATCTACTTCTGGTGCCTTTCCCTAATTAGTTGACTACAACAAGAATATTAAAAATATTATCAAAATTAACCCAATAAACTTATGAAAAAAAAAAATAATAAAACATTTTGCTCATATCTAATTTGTACAATTACAATGAGGTAAACCTATTGAGTAGAAGTGCCTGAAGATATGTCACGATCTATGCTCTAGGCCAAAGACTTCCCCATACAGTCAATTTCCCACCGTGACAAAAATTAAATTTAAAAAAATATTACCGAAATGAAACCAATAGACTTATGGAAAAAAAGAAAGAATAAAATGGTATATTGGAGTTGTTACCCAATTTTCACCTACGGGCTCAATCAGGCAGGGTAATCTATGCTTTCAAGTGTTCTCGAAGACCAAGTGGAGGAAAATTTGCATCAAGGTTACATTTTTTCTAACTGGTTTGCTTCTTGTGCAGCTGTGGGGGGAAAATTATGTTAATTCAACACATGGATTAAATGTGGCTCCCACAAGGGTTGAGCCCAGCATGCAGGTGTTCATTTTTGTTGAAGGTTCTCATCTTATGTTTTTTCCTTGTTTTCCCCCTTTCCATTTTGTTTTCCTTGGTCCTTTTTTTTTCTTCTATCGGGGGAAGAACCGGAATTGAGACTGAACTCTGGAACTTTTCTGAAATTCCAGGTTCCGATCCCATCCCGGTCTCAGTTTCGTTGGGCTTGTTTGTTTGTCTTGCCTTTGTTCTTTGTTCTATGGTCATGGGGTGTTTTCTCCCCTTCTTTTTCTTCCCTTTTTCATCCCTTTTTCATCATCTTTGTATGGTGTTGGAGGCGAGTTCAGGACGGAATCTGAACTTGAAACTTGATGAATGTTTCAGTGTCAGATTTTTTTCCGCTCCCGCCCCCGCTGTGTTTTTCCTAGGATCGGTTTTGGTTCTGATCTTTCCTTGCTTTCCTTTTTTGTTTGGGTGTTTCCTTTGTTTTGTCGGACCTGGGGCGTGGACCGAAACTGAGCGATGGAACTTTTAAAAGTTCAAGTTCCAGTTTCCTATCCAGTCCTAGTCTCGATTCCACCCGTTCTTCTTTTCTTTTATTTCTTCATGGCCGGTGATCTAGGGATGTCTCCTCCTCTTTGATCTTCCTTGTGTTTTTCTTTCTACCTTCTTGCTTTGTGTTGCTGGGGTTGGGATCGGAAAGGAATCTGAACTTGAAACTTTGGAAAAGTTTCAAGTCTAGATTTGGTTTCAGTTCCGGTTCTGCGAACTATTTGGTTTTTCCCCTATTCTGACTCTAGTCCTATTTTGGTTCTCATTTCGACTCTGACTCTGCCAAGGGGTCCAAGCTTGAGAAACATTGAAGAGCTCACAATGATGTCTTGCCGACCTGATATGGTCTTGTCGAAATGAGGGGAGCTCAGGGAGAGTGGAGGAGTTCGCTATGAAGTCTCATCGATAGGGTGGTGTCTTGTCAATAGCGATGGATTTGTTATAGGCTTCGATGAGACCTCTGGCTGATATCGATATAACTCTGGCCACTCGCTATGAGGTCTCGCCGACAGTCCTAAGCTATGCTAATAACTGTTGAAGGGCATAAGCACATCGGGGAGACATGGTTAGTGTCTCACCGACATGTATTTCTAAGGAAGTGACCTTTGACTACCTGGAAATCTACATGGCACGAGTTCAACCAATTAGAAGGTGCTAGGGAAAATCACAGGCAGTTTGACTGATTGAATTCCCCTGTAAAGAAAGATCAACAGAATGTGCTCAACATGGATCAGCTCGATGAAGTAATGACGTTTGAATATGACAGGGTAAATCTAATGCTGCTTCTCGAAGGGGTCAAACTTACGAAAGGATCTAGCTCAAGAGGAAGGCTGAAAAAGAGGCAGTGAGTCACGATAACAGCTGGGACATTAGCTGGTAAAGGTAGGTCGACATTAATGACCATGTCGTAGAGCATTCAAAGCGGCTTTGATGAAGTCTCAAGGGTGGACATGAGGGTTCTGAGTTAATCGATCGTTGTAAAATATCTCAAGGCCATGCCTAGGAGTGAGCTTTCACCGACATGAGCAGGGGATGCACATTTAATGCCTCATTAACTCCATTCCAAAGTGCTTCTAGGGCCAACGTGTCCAGGCACCGACTCATTTTGTAAACCCTAAGGCAGGGGCTGACACTCTTGGTTTTTACTTATATATATGGCATTTTTGCCTCTTTGTAAAGCAGTTCTTAGTGGAGAGACTACCCAAGAAAGAATTATCTAGACTTTGTAACTTATTTTTTGTATGAATACTCCAGATCTGTAACATAGAGAGTCCTTATTTTCTCAATCGAAAGTCATTTCCTTCATAGATTTTCTTTGGTTTTTTAGTGTCTGGTTGTGAGCTGCATGATAAAATTCTATGTGATCCTTTATTTTATCAGATTCCTTCAATACTGGATGCAAAGAATACTATGTCATAAAGCTGGTTTATGTTAGTGATCTCTTTCTATTTTGTTCATATTTGTGAAAACATCATTGTTTTCCTTGTGTTAAGCATTAGAACAGTCAGAACCTCGCATAGACTCTTTTTTATAAACATAAATTTCGGTGTTGTGAGATTGTTTAGCTCTATTGAGATTTTTTGTGAGTTTTTTGCAGTATTGTCATATTTGTATCTTTGGTGTATCAGCTATTAGTGATAGGTTTAAAATTTCAAGTATATCCTTCTTACTCTTTTCCTTGTCATTTCTTTAGCTTTTCTTAAGTTATCTTAAGGGGAACTAGCCCATAATCTGGAGGTTCACTTCATTCCCAGGTCACCCACAACCTTGAAGTGTCCCCATGTGTCAATAGGTTGCTATAGTTAATAGCTTAGCAAGGGTGAAACTTTATTTGACAACACGAGTCATTAATTGCAGGTTGGATAAAATGGTACATAGTATGTACCACCCCCATAGCAACCGTGTTTGTAACTAAGTGATTCAAATTTTAATCGATTAGCAACTCTTCCCTGCAGTTATTGATTTTATCACACATACGAATACACGGTTTCCCTCGCTCACCTCGAATATGCAATTAGGTTGCTTATTTGTTGACCCAGGTCATGTAGTGTTTATAAACCCTACAATATTCCTTGATGCTTTTAGCCTTCAATCAATGTAGATAGCCACTCCTTTATTTTGTTCCTTATCTTTTAGCTATATATAATTTACTGACAGTGCATACCTATGCATACTTCGTGTATATCAAACCAGCTACATCCAATCTTTGTAACTGTAATAGGGTTCAACATACTCTATCAATTCAGTAACTTTTTCGTAATAGACCTTTAATACATCCATGCAAAATAGGCCCAAACCATGTAATGATGATGGTGCTATGTGATATATCCTCTCGTTGACACAAAAATCAATGTTTATTGGAGGGAGTTCCTTGGGTACCCATTGTTTCCTTAGATGTTTGTACCTCAAGGGCACCTCGATGTTGCCTATTATCTCATCATCATAAGAACATGAACCCCCTTCAGTAAGAAAAAATTCCATGCATTTACAAAATTTTCTTTTAATCTTTTAACCTCTAGTTGATCTCCCTCTTTTAGACATACTACATGTCTCACTTTCCTCTTTTCTTCCTGAATTTCTCTCGCTCAAGGAAGACAGATCTGAAAAATACCTATTTGGTGGTACCTACACTCATAAGGATGTTGGATGAAGTTATTTCATGGTGATGTGATCCCAAGGTGATATTATGATTAATCTATCATTTCATCACTAGAATTTGACAAGTTATAAGGTAATCAAGTCTTGATAGATTACATGTTATTGTTACTACCGTCCAAATGTGTCCATCACAAATCAAATCTACTTAATGTTTTAACTTCCAAACTTTGTAACAAGTGTTAAATGTGACTATGGTCCACCAATTACACAACCAAGGCCTTAAATGTATTCTCTAATTCTAATCAAAGGAATTTTGCTCTTCATTCAAGTAAAGAAACTTGAAGGGAAACACCACCAAGTGGTTTATTGGAAACCTACATGACTAAAATAGCATCAAATTTACATTTAATTTCCATATGTCTAAGTGGTTAACGAGGAGGGAGTGTGTACTACGCTTGGTTAATTCATCATAAGTTTATGCTTTGGCAATAAAAAAAATTTTAAGTCATCTTAAATCTTCCTATGTCTAATTGCTAGGAGACTTTTGGTATGTTTTAAGGTAGGATGAGTGGTTGCATCAATGTTCTAGTTCTCTATGACAAGGTTTCAAAATCTTCAAATAGTTAAAGTTAATGCTCAAAGTCATTTGAAATAACAACATTTTGATTATGTCTAATGGTAAGATTTGATAACTTAAAATATCTCTAACAACTCTAAGGGCTATAATGGGATGGCCACCATCCTAGGAAATATTCTTCATTCTCACTTTTAGGTGTTAAAATTTAACAATACCTTGATTGATGAAAGAGCCCACCGAGCCTTTCTCCATGGTATCCAAGTACACATAGCAATAGTCTTCTCTTATACGGTTGGACATTATTTAAAGAAATTAGCTAGGAATTATTCATTTAACCTAAGGTTTTCTCATAATGCCATCATTGGAAAAGTATGATCAAATTCTTCTATTATGAAGAATTGGTCTATGTGCCTCTAGTAATCATTATAAATGTTTGTAAGGATAAAATGACTAATTGCATCAGGTAGGAGAGAATCAACTTTGAGTTCTTCAAAGATTATATTCCTCTATTCATAATTTTTAAGGGTTGTGTGTGGAGGAGGTTATCACTACCAAGAAGGGAGGAGACCTTTCCTTGCATATGTTTGTGGTGGAGGTATTAAAGAATAATTGTATGCCTCTATTTACATTCATTAGATCTAGCTTAGCCTAGCATATACTTGGGCTAAGTCTACAATTGCTTTAGATTCATATGATGAAGGCTATGTGTGATGAAATCCTAGACCTCAACCAAGATGTGGGTAGATTATGGGAGTTTTTCCAAGACCTGAGGTTGGTTGATAAAAATGTGAAAGACTAAGCTATTTTATTTTTTGTCTTATCTTATACCATTTTACAAGAATGGGGGTGCCAATGTATGAGAAGATATTTGGAAACTAGGCATGAAAATTGCAAGTTAAAGAGAATGGGGGTGCCAAACTTACAATACTCATTGTCCCTTGGCCGTCAATTTTCCTTGAGTGCCCTCAACCTCATCCCCGACACTGGTATTGACCTTGTTTTCACTCCAAACTCTTCCTCAACGTTGATATTGACCTTGTTTTCACTCCTGAAAACTCTTCATCGGTGCTAATATTGACCTTGTTTTAACTCCATACTCTTCCTCGGCACTGGCATTGACCTTGTTTTCACTACTCCAAACTCTTCCTTGGTGCTGGTATTGACCTTTCACTTCTCCAATTTGATGAGCTACAACTTGGTTTCATTAGGTTTTAGGGTATGTTAATTAAATTGAAAATTATGGCACCATTTAGCTAGGTTTTAATATTCTACAATATAGTTAAGTATATATTAGCTATATTTTACATAATAAATAATATAATTATTTAACTCATTATAATTATATATTATATTCTTTAACAAAATTATTAAATATGTATAAAATTATTATAAATAATAATTAATAATAAGTATATTTTTATATAATACAAAATATAATTAATATAATATTAATATGAGAGAGAGAAACTAAATTCTGATTGCTTGTTTCATTTCAACAATCCAAGGATGACATGTGTCCTTGGGGAGTTATGCTTAAGGTAGCATGCTATTTGATTAAAGATATGATAATTCTGCTTTAAGATCTCTTCAATGTACCCATTGCACACTTAAGGAGACAAAGATAAATATACGGAAGAAAATATAGAGAGAGAGGGAGATAATGAAAAACATACAAATAGAAAGGGAGACAAGGAGATAGAGAGAGGTAGAGAGATAAAGAGATAAGGATGAATAGATAGAGATATAGGGAGGGTGATTGATATATCTCTCCCTATCGCTCTCTATCTCTCTATAACTCCCACTATCTATGTCATTCCCTCTTCCCCCGTCTATCTATTGAGATATCTCTCCCTCTCCCCCCTTTCTCTCTCATTCACTCCATATCTCCCTCCATCTATCCTACTCTATATCTCTATCTCTATTTCTCTTTTTATCTCCCTCTCACTCCTCTCTCTATCTCTTTCTATCCATATCTTTCTCTACCTCTATCATGATATCTCTATCTCTTTCACCATCCCCCTCTATCTCTCTATATCACTCCCTTTATATGTCTCTCCATCTCCCTCTATATATATTTTCTATCTCTCCCTCTCTCCCCTATCTTCTCTCTCTCTCCCTTTTTACATATCACTCTCCCTCTCCCCCTCTTCTTTCTCTCCCTTTTCTACCCATCTATCTCCCTCTCTTCTCTCTTTTCCTCTTTAACCTATCTCTCCCTCTCTCCCCCTCTTCTCTATCTCTCCTCCTCTACCTATCTATATCCCTTTCTCTCCCCCTCCTCTCTATCTCCCCCTCTCTATATCTCACCATCTCTGCCTCCTTATCTCCCTATCCATCGACTCTCTATATCCACCTCTCTTCCTTTCTCTTCCCATATATCTCCATCTCTCTTTCTCTTCCCATAAATATATATATATATAAAGTGTTAATTAAAGTTTAATAAAATACTATTATAGTTTTACCAACATATACTATTGTATGCTTTCATGGCTTCTTAGTTAATATTTGGGGAGAGAAAGAGATATATATATATATATCTCTTTCTCTCCCCAAATATTAACTAAGAAGCCATGAAAGCATACAATAGTATATGTTGGTAAAACTATAATAGTATTTTATTAAACTTTAATTAACACTTATCTTTCTAATGTCAAGCCTTCTTATAAAAATAGTGTTTTATTAAACTATAAGTAGATTATTGTCACCACTCTTCATTCAACATGAAATTCCAAATGTAGTAATTGTTTTGTCTCTTTTTTCAAGTTTCATTAACCAAACTATTTACTGGGTTGAATATAGTTGTGTTATGACCCTTTGTCTCTTTAAAATAATTAGACAATATTAGCAAGATCAAGAAGGGGAGAAAACTAAACTCCTTCAAAATAGGGGTAGTTGTGGGTTTGTTGGTTTTCTTTGTATACTATATACTTAGTTCCTCTAGGATAAATAAGTCACTTTAAATCATTTTCTTAGTTGTGTATCCTAACTAATATAGAGTAATCTTTTTCATTTTAATTGACTACTACATAATAGTTTATGTGTTGAAATAATTGTTTCCATTCTTTGTAGTTTTTACATTGGAATACAAATAATATTTAATTTCATGCCAATATACTTCTTTCATAAAGATATTTTTTTCAAATAAGTGCTTCATAACCCATCTAATCAAATTATAACCTATCAAAAAGGCAATAGGAATTTTCTAAACAAAAGATCACTTGACCCAATCATAAGTGTATGGCCTTTGCAGAAAGGAGTGATCCACCTTAGCAATAAAAACTACCTAATTAGTAGGTTCAACTCAACCAACCTATCAACCTACCTTTAAGAGGCTTCCAACAAGTTTAGAATGAATAATTTAAAAAATCCAAAAAAACTCTCAAAGCCTGACAAAGAGCAAAAGTCAGATTTCACACTTTGACTCCTTGAATCCTTGTAATAGTGCAAACCTAGTTTTTTCCCAATAACTCAAAGCTTTCCCAAAACACTAGAAAAAACCCTTGATGGTTTTAGACACCCATTTTGGAGTTATTAAACATACGTCGAGGGCAAGTACAAGTGATTTTTCACTCATTGATTCCGTAAAGAAAACCTTATCTTGAGTATAATCCATCATAGTCACATATGATCACATCATTCTTGACCATTTGATATCATGAGAAACCTTCAAAATATAGTATTCAAATAACCTATATTGGAAAGAATTTGTGCATGTCTCTTTGATTCATAAATCATTATATTCTCATTTTCAACATATCGGCAAAAGAACAAAAATGTCACACTGATCGGATTACATAAGAAGATACACATCGGGATGACATGGTCCATGGTCTCACTAATAAAGAGATTCATTGGCAAGACAAGTTCCATTAGGGTGAAATGAAAAGTTCATACCGAGCATATAGGTCTCACCGATGAAGTTCCATTGGCATGAAACCTCTCTTGTCTCACCGATCAAAGCATAAGGAGTTGTATTAGAAGGAGTCTTGGCAACATGAGATCAAAGGAATAATCATCAGGGAGACTTATAACATTGGGTAAATTACTAAATGTCTTATCGATACACCATGTCTTGCTGATGAAGACACAAACAAATAAAGATAGTTGTCGGGGTGACTCTTGGCAGAATTTATATGAATTAGATGGATAGATTATGTGATATCGACATAATGTCTCCTCGACCAAAAGAATGTTTAATGAACGTTAGTCAAGCCTAAATAAAATGATCGCCCAAATTTTGAATTATCTTTCCAATAGAACATTTGATGTGATAGTGGGTAAATTTGAAGATCACCTACACTCGTGTTCAAAGCTAGGATTACTAAAGAAGACATATCGGGGAGATTGGCTTATGGTCTCATTGATGAAGGGAATCAATCAGCAAGAAAATTCATCTCATCATGAAAAATATATGCTAGCCCAAATGTTGAAGTCTCACCAATGAAGTGTCATCGGTGAGACCATCATTTCTTTCACTGGCAGGAGCACTATGAATATATTGGTGAGACATGTGCTATCAGTGTAAATCCTGAATGTTCACCCGACCTGCTAAGTTACACTGACATGAGGATATTGGAAGGAGTTCTGGTGACATATTCAAGACCAAAAGAAAAGTTATCGGTGATACTTATAACATCAAAGGAACCACTTAATGTGTTAGTGATACTAAAATTCAAGCTAATGAAGAAACAAATGAACCAAATTGATTGTTGCGGTGACTCTTGGTGATGTATATGGGACAAATGTTAACATCGGTCAGATGTGTAGAGTGTTACCCCGATTAGCAGAGTGTTCAATGAATGTTGGTTGGGGCCTAATGTATAGATCGCCCAAAGTTTGAAGGTTTCTTGCCGACCAGTTCATTTGATGTGATAGTAAGGAATTAAAAAATCTATTACATTCATGTCTAGAGTTAAAACATTAATGGTGCCACAGAGTACAGGTCATTTTATAAATTGAAAGGAAATCGTTGCAAAATGAACATTATTGTGAATTGGTAGCGAAGGAAACAAGGAGAAAAACAAAGGGCCAGAGAATTTTTTTAGTTGAAAAACCTCAATCAAAACCAGTAAGTCCTCTGCATTTTAAATTTTTCATTTCTACAATTTTAAGCAAGTAATATGGAAGCCACCAGCTCGGGGAAGTTGAAAGGTAGAAAAGAAACTGAGAGCAGTCACCCTAAGAGTAAGAAGCAGAAAGTTGAGTTTGGAATTGAGTCGGAGGGTGTTGAACAAAAGCTAAATCAGGATTTAATTGACCAATTTCCTGGCTCTGGTTCCAAAGGTAGGCACTCCACGCAATTGAGGGCGAAAGTGGATAAATTGGATGACAAGTGCAAGCACATAGGAGATATTTGGACCCCAATAAGAGGCTATGAATTGTTTAGATTCCACTTTCAACGAAGAGATCATTTTGAGCCAGTTTGTAATATGTGGTGTCTAAATTTGGGAAAAATGGTTTTCCCTAATGTGTTTGTCAATATAGAGCTAGTAAAATTATTGGCCACCCACTATGAATCAAAACTTAAGGCCATATGTGGACCATTTGGGAAACCATTCATATACATATCAGAGGATTCAATATGTGAGGTTTTTAAGTTGGAAGGGTGGTGTAATGAGAAAATTATGAGTGAAGAGTTGGAAAAGTAGTTTTGCAGAATGGACACCACTTACAAGGGTTGGAGGTTTCCCTTACCTAGAAATAAATAAGATGGCACTACTGAATTTGACACCATTTTCTGACAGACATTCGTCGGTAGTTTGACAAATATTTATCAGAAAAGCGATGAAATGATGAAAAATATTTTCATCGCTATTTTTTCATCGAAAGGACGATGATGAATTAAATGTTGAAATAATGGCTCAGATTTGTCGGTCTTCGGCATCATAAAATGACTCGGATGTTCATCAAAATATCGATGAAAACTTTGTGTATCCACTAACAAATTACACTAGAAGTTCGTCACCATTTCGACAAAATGGACAAGGAGTAGCATCATAACAACACTAGAATTTCATCACCATTTCAACAAAATGAGCAAGGAGTAGCATTGAAACAACACCAGAAGTTCGTCGCCATTTTGACAAAATGGGCAAGGAGTAGCGTTGAAACAACACTAGAAGTTCGTTGCTATTTCAACGAAATGGGAAAGGAGTAGCATTGAAACAACACCAAAAGTTTGTCAAAATTGTGATGAAATGGGCAAGGAGTTGCGACAAAGCCTTCGTTGCAGCTATAGCAACTTCATCGAACCTTTTCGATGATTCGTCAATGGTTTTCATCGAAATTGTGACGAAACAATGCAAAAAAAATTTTTTTTAAAATATTCGTTGAAATGTACCATTGCGGAGACTGATGACTGATCATACATACAAATTGCAAGATGCATAGAAAAAGCATTAAACTTGATTTGACTGATCATACATACAGACTGCAAGATGCATAGAAAAAGCATTACAATTGAGAACAACCAAGGGCTAACAAGGGAAGGAGTTAAGAAATGTCTAGATTGAAGAGAAAATGTGTAGGGAAAATGTTTAGCAGTGTCAAGAGAACAAAGCTTGTAGAACATATTCTTGACCTAATCAAGCTCTTGAACAACTTAAACAAAATTAAAATACTAACACATACATGAGACATGTAATGAACTTCCAATATCTGCTATCTTTTTCATTAATGTAGAGGTAGGTAAAGGAGAAATAATTATAATTGTAACACTATTCATAGTCCAATAAATTATGTTTGTAATTTGTGTTCAATGGACCTCAGTTTTATCATTATACTGGCCATCTAATACCATATTTTAATCCAAAGTTCAACTATCTCATATCTAAAGAAGCGCCTTCAATTAACCATTTAAAGTACTATAAAATAAGGTAAGACTTTTACTTGAGAAAGATTGGGTACACTTGTAGGATTAAAGTTCTCGCAATCATCAAGATTTATTGGCACATAGATACAACCTACAACATATGAAGTAATGGGTGACTACAAGTTAGTGAAATGGTCCTTAATATGTGAGTGGTTTGCAAATTGATTGGTAGAAAATAAGGTTACAAACAGATCTACATGAAAAACTATGAGGAAAATATATTGTAATCATCAAAATAGATGAAAAGTGCAAAGGAAAAAGTCAAGCTACATCTCTAGAGCCTAAAAAAAAACATGCAAGAAACATAAAAAAAAAAGAACAAACCAATTTTTGAATGAATACAAAATGGTGCCTTTAGGAAGTGATTCATATGCTTTCACACCTGACACAAGACATTAAGAAGATTTTAGTCTTCCTCTGTGAAATTAACTACTTACAGAAAAAACCCAGAAACCAATATTATATACCTCCATGTCTAGCTGAGGGTAGGTATATGAGAAAAAAATTTCTTCAATGCAATGTCGATAAATATCAATGTGTGTGTAGGTTTGTATTACTCAAAATATCATTTCACTGCCTAATGAAAAATACCAAAGTGATGTTTTAAATTTCAATCTTCACATAGGCTCCCTTATTGCTACACATGCATAAACAAGCATTATTCGAGCTCTAAACTATTCAAATATTAAGAATTTAATTATCTATAAGATGGAAAGTTTTTGTTTAGAAATAATCCATCATCTTTTACATATCTTTATTCACTCCTAGCGCTTTAGATAAATTTGTGTAAATGAGATAGAAATGTGAATCTTTTATGACAAAGAAAATTATTAAAAGGAGGGGGGAGAGAGCAAAGGGTAGGGGGCAAGAGAATGTTTGAATGTATAGAAAAGTATAACATTTTGATCATTATAACAATGAAACAAATATTAAGTTTGAAGCATTAATATCATTTACAAAATTTATGATCAAGAATGAATGTAAGTAGAGAAACTTTTGCATATCTGCAAATGGTACAAAATTTCATGGTTAAGTCAAAGCCTCCCATCAACAACAAGATCCAAATATCAGTGTATCTATCTCAATAGAGCCTCTAAACCCTTTAGAGCTATCAATTTTTCCACTAACCTGTTATGCACAAAAGTCAAATTTTAGAGTTATGTCACCACTAAAAATAGAAGAAATAGAGCTTTGAAACCAAATCCACACACAACACAATGTGGTATTCATAAAAATCCATACAAACAAACTAAACTCAGAACATTGGAATGGAAACAACTTCAAATTATGATGCAGAGCATGGATTCAGGGTATAAAGAATCATTTTTATGCCACCATAGTGAAAATTTAGCACTTTCTTTCATCTTGGCATATTGGTTTGATGCTTCAAACGATGCATTTCTTATATTGAAAAGTGCATTACCTTGTTGAGCTTCTCTTTTTTTTGAGAATAGTTTAATATTCTCTACTTAACAAGGCCAGCCACGTGATGGTAGAAGTTTATTTGGCCCCTCCCCCCCCCCTCACATCACTCTCAATTCCCCATACCCAATCATATAACATTAATCATTCATTTATCCATTAATAACATATAACATTCATTCATTCATCCATTAATAACATATAGCATTCATTCATTAACATATAAAATCCATTAATTAACATATTCACATTCATTCATTAACATATAATATTCATTCTTTTAGTTTTTACATATTATCAAAAATATGGTTGTCATGATATGATTACAATCACTTTTTTTTGTTTCTTTTTTAAATCTACATAAAGCTGAAATGGAGTATCATTTTTTAAATCAATATATGTCCCCCCTTTAGTTGTTCTTCCCTCTACTCATGATCTTAATGTATGCCTAGTCGTCTGCTCATGATGTGGATGCCGCTGCAAGGGGGGGTCTGTTGCAATAAGAAAAAAATGTTAAATTGATATGTTTTATTATTATTGTTAGAAGTATTTCCTTAATTAAAAGAACATTAGAGTGGTTCTCTTTACCTGATGGGTCCACATCATGTTCTTGAACTTTTGTTATAGACTCATGCTCAACATACTGAACAGCCTCTAAATCCTAATCTACAGTTGAAACATGAAAGGTTACATTAATTAATACACCAATTGAAATTAAATATGTTCAAGAGAAAATGAGAGTGGTCCTATTTACCTGATGGGGCCACATCATGTTCCTGATCTTCTCTAGCCTGATCATGCTCAACACGTTGATCACACTCTACATTCTCTAAAGTTGAAACACAAAAGGTTACATTAATTAATACACCAATTGCAATTAAATATGTTTAAAAGAACTTTAGAGTGGTCCTCTTTACCTAATGGGGTGACATCATGTTCTTGATCTTCTCTAGCCTGGTCATGCTCAACATGTTGATCATGCTCTACATGCTCTAAAGTACCAGAATGCACACCATGATCTTCATATGCACGTTATGCTCCACCCTCACTAGGATACATTCCAATGTCATGTGCAGTATTATCATTGCTTGAATGTTTAAAAAAAATAGGCATGCAATTACTTTATGGTGAAAATTAATATTGAAAACATTGCACAAGTATTCAATTTTAAATAAACTTTATTGATTTTATTTACCTGTGTGTCGGATGTAGTGGAAGGTTGTGTTTTCCTAGTCAAGACTCTTAGGCGTTTAGCCACAACTCCATAGCCTAGCTAGAAGGCAATCTTTAGGTCCTCTTCTGTGGGAACTCTGTTGAATTTAGAGCCCTACATTTTTGCATAAGATCATGAATTTTGCTTCTATGGTGTGATAAAACCAAATTTGTTTTCAATTTATTATTTCGACACTATATTTCATTTATTGATATTTACAATTCGTGTGGCTAATTTCATATAACCACCAAAGCCAAGTTTGTGTTGCCCGTGTTTTTCTAGTATTTCCTTTGTTTCCTTCAATGTGTCGGGCAGCATATGAAAAGTTTGAAATATGTTAGATTATGTAAAAAGAAAGAGTAATCAGTATATAATTACATTGTTGATAGTATCACATACCTTGTCCCGGTGGTGTGTTTCCTTTTTTTTTTTCAGCCTTCTCCTTTCCATCCAACACCAGGTTCTTCCACTCCCTCTCCAGAATCATGGGGGGATGCTCATACTTTTTGTTCTTCTCTAAATGTGACCTATATTGGTCCCTCATATACTTTAGATAGGTACCAACTTTCTTAAGGACCTTGGTTTGGTTGAATTTTTTATCACCGAAAAACACAACTAAATAGTTAATGAGCTCATCTTTTAAATCTTTATTTTGGGCATTCCACCATGTATGGTGGGCCTGAAGAGCTCCAATGTAATATCACTTAGATGTTTATAAAAACATCATTTCCTATAAAATGATCATGGGATCAATAGTCTAAAAAGAGCTATCAATAAGTAAATTTCAATTGGATTATATATAATAATAATTAAAACATTTTAAAGTACCTAGGACCTTCTCTATCTTTATGCGAACGAAATCCTCGGTCACCACAAGTGTGACCATCAATGTTCCTGTACTAGTAATATGGGAAGATCCACAAAATTTTGCTAAAACATCACGAGTACTAGTGGCCTCTGCATCCCCAGATACATGTCCTAACACATGTTCTGGAATGTGTTTGCTGCCAAAGGGTGCATTAACGGATGCCTGCATGGTATGTGTTGCCGACATTTTAGGTGACAATATAGGCACAAATGATGGGGTCAGATGATGTGATGTATGTATAAGAAGATCAAGATGGACACTTGTACCAACCCTTACTACTTGGGAAGCACTTGCAGTACCCTGATCATGGCCAGGAGCATCACGAGGAGGCAAATAACCCTATAAAAACAACACATATTTTAGTTCATGACATAAAAGAGTACAAAATATAAAACCATGAATGAACTTATGTTATACATAAAGACTTCATGACAACTTAATTGCAAGTTTTGTAATCTCTCAAACAATATTTTAACCCTCTCTCTTATCTCATCTATTTGAGGCACTATGAATATCAGCTTAACCATTTCTTCATTGCATTTTTTTTGGATCTTCTTTATCGTATCGAGAGGGTTTGCTAAATAAGCGATGTCATCATCACAAAATATTGATTGCACCTCACTGTGGATGCTCTCCTCTACTGCTGGTGCCTTTCCTAGATTAGTTGACTGCAACAAGAATATTAAAAACATTATCAAAATTAACCCAATAAACTTATGAAAAAACATAATAATAAAAAAATTTGCTTGTATCTAATTTGTACAATTATAATGAGGTAAACCTGTCAGGTAGAAGCACCTGAAGATACATCGCGATCTGTGTTCTGGGCCAGAGCCTTCTCTGTATGATCAATGTCCCGTTGTGACAAAAATTAAATACAAAAAAATATTACCGAAATGAAACCAATAGACTTACAAAAAAAAATATAAGAATAAAATGGTATATTGGAGTCATTAATTGGAGGTTGGGTAAAATGGTAAATAGTATGTACCACCCCCATAGTAACTTTGTTTGTAACTAAGTGATTCAAATTGTAATCGACTAGCAAGTCTTCCCCTACAGTTACTGATTTTATCACACATATGAATACACGGTTTCCCTCGCATGCCTCGAGTATGAAATTGGGTTGCTTATTTGTTGACCCAGGTTGTGTACTACTTATAAACCCACCAATATTCCTTTATGCTTTTGGCCTTCCATCAATGTACATAGCCACTCCTTTATTTTGATCCTTATCTTTTAGTTGTATATAATTTGCTGACAGTGCATACCTACACATACTTCATGTATATTGAAATAGTTGCATCCAATCTTTGTAACTGTAATAGGATCTAACATGCTCCATCAATTCAATAACTTTTTTGTAACAAACATTTATGCCGTCCATGCAAAATAGGCCCAAACCATGTAATGACGATGGTGCTATGCGATATATCCTCTCGTTGACACAAAAATCAGTGTTTATTTGAGGAAGTTCCTTGGGTACCCATTGTTTCCATAGATGTTTGTACCTCAAGGGCACCTTGATGTCGTCTATGCTCTCATCATCATTAGAACATGAGCCCCCTTCAGCAAGAAAAAATTCCATGCATTTACAGAATTGTCTTCTAATCTTTTGACCTCTAGTTGATCTCCCTCTTTTAGACATACTACATGTCTCACTTTCCTCTTCTCTTCCTGAATTTCCCTCGCTCAAGGAAGAAAGATCTCACAAATACCTATTTGGTGGTACTTGCACTCATAAGGATGTTGGATGAAGTTCTTTCATGGTGATGTGATCCCAAGCTGACATTATGATTAATCTATCATTTCATCGCTAGAATTTCATAGGTTATAAGGTAATCAAGTCTTGATAGATTGCAAGCTATTGTTACTACCATCCAAATGTGTCCATCACAAATCAAATCTACTTAACATTTTAACTCCCAAACTTTGTAACAAGTGTTAAATGTGACTATGGTCCACCAGTTACACAACCAAGGCCTCAAATGTATTCTCTAATTGTAATCAAAGGACTTTTGTTCTTCATTCAAGTAAATAAACTTGAAGGGAAACACCACCAAGTGGTTTATTGGACACCTACATGACTAAAAATAGCAAAAAATTTACATTTAATTTCCATATGTCTAAGTGTTTAATAGGGAGGGAGTGTGTACTAGGCTTGGTTAAGTCATCATAAGTTTACGCTTTGGTAATAAAATTTTTTAAGTCATATTAAATCTTCCTATGTCTAATTTCTAGGAGACTTTTGGTATGTTTTAAGGTAGGATGATTGATGAAAGAGCCCAAAGACTAGCCTTTCTCCATGGTATCCAGGTACACATAGCAGCGGTCTTCTCTTATACGGTTGGACATGATTTAAAAAACTTATCTAAGAATTATTCATTTAACCTAAGTTTTTCTCATAATGTCATCATTGGAAAAGTATGATCAAATTATTCTATTATGAAGAGTTGGTCTATGTGCCTCTAGTAATCACTATAAATGTTTGTAAGGATAAAATGACTAATTGCATTAGGTAGGAAAGAATCAACTTGGAGTTCTTCAAAGATTATATTCCTTTATTCATAATTTTTAAGGGTTGTGTGTGGAGGAGGTTATCACTACCAAGAAGGGAGGAGACCTTTCCTTGTATTCTTTTATAATTTTCATTATTCTTATTTATTTTACACTTAAATTTACAAATACACATACATATACATTTATTATTTTCATTTATTTCTCATGTAGTTTAATAGTTTGATCGATTTCATATTATATGTGTTGAAGACTTTAGAATTTAAATTACACTAATTTATGGATATGTTGTATCTATAACACTACAAAAACATATGCTCTTTGCATTTACACTTGCATTTAGAAATACACATTTATATACATAGATATAGATTTCTTTAATGATATGTTGCATTTATTGGTCTAGGAGAACATCCAGTAATTGCATTTACATTTACATTTAAAAATACATATACATACATACATACGTATGTATGTACTTACATACATACATACATACATACATACATACATATATATATATGTATGTGTGTGTGTGTATGTATATCATTTATATTCAGTGTTCAAAAACAACCCATTAGGTCTAAACATGGATAAAAATTCATAAAATTAGATCTCCCATACATGTTTTGTTGAAACCTAGGCTTGAACCTCTCATTTCACATGCTTTTCTTCACAAAAATCTTGAGGACAACAACTATACCTTCTTTATTTCTCATCCTACGCCCTATTCATGCATCCTACAATTACAATAGTATCCATGGGGCCTCTTACACAATCTAGTAATAAAAAAGTGTAAGAGCCCCTTTATATCATGTTTGGACTACAAAACCCTCAAAAACAGGGTAACTCAGATTATGATTTGTTGGTGAGTTGTATGGACAAAATCATTAGCACCAACTCATTCTTGGAGTCTTTTGAAAGAGAAGTGAATCAAGTGGCAGTTAATTACAAACCTTATAGTGTCAAGGTGAATGAGGTGATCAATTTGATTGGCCAACTGATGAAGAGTACCAGAAATGGGTAAATGTGTATTTAACTAAGGAAGAGTGAAAAGGAGTAGGCTACTAACGGCTAACAAATCAGTTGTTGTAGTTACAACAGATTCCAGTTTTGTTTTTTGATGACAGTCTAGGCATGAAATTCTTGAAGTTTTTTGTTGTTGCATCAACCATTCTCAGCGAGAACGATGAACAAGAAGATTATCTGGGGAGATTGTTGTTGTAACAAATTTTTGGAATATCACAAGGCGGTCCAATTGGCTGGTGACACGTGTGCTTTCTGGGCTGATGCTTTTTTGCTCCTTCTTTCTATAAGAAGTATTTCAAGGCCAGAAGTACGGGTTAGCAAGTTAGATATTTTTGGTTGAGTCTAGATGAAGTTGCAGAGAAAATTGTAAAGTCTGATGGTTTTAGGGAAAATGCAATTTAGGTTTTGAGTCATTTTGTAGTAGGTTTTGAATTCATGGGGATTTGATGTTTTATGATAGTTCTAGCATTTGAATTGATATGATTAATTCAAACTCATGTCTCTCCATTGTACAAGCATATCTGAATTTTGAATAAAATGATCAAGGGTTGTTTCATTCATCTCACTATTGTGGTGTGTATGATTCTTGTTTTAGGTTTAATTCAAGGAATTAATTAAAATGCTTGAATGGGATTGTAGGTGGATATGTTTTGTATAAGGATTTGATAAGTAGTATTGGGCTAGAATACATATTGATGAGATTGTAAAGCAATGTTATCAAAGATCTTATATGTTATGTGTTAAATCTGTCATAAGCCCTTAGATGCTTATAAATTTGACTCCTCTAATGGATATATGGCACTGATCTAAGTTGTACTTATTCATATGGTTCAGTATTTGTTTTCCTTTACCTAGAGCTTGCTACAAATTGCAAATCAATGACTATCTTATACTGTGAAATGCTATTGTAGTTATCTCATGCTCCAAATAGTTGATATTATTGATAAACAACCAATTGTATTCAGTATTATCCTATTATTTTGAGCTATTAAATGATATTATTTGTTGTTATTAATCTTGTTTATGATGATGGTGCAAAGGTTGTAAACACATTAAGGGATCACCCTCCTGGGTCTTGCAAAGCCCAAAGTGTAGGAGGTCTTTCAAATCCTTGTCAGTTGGTCCAGGTCCTAAGAGCTACCCTTTATTGGAATTGGAAATTCCATAGGTAGATTAGAAGATCAACCTACTTACCATAAAAACAACCAACACCTTGCATATGTTTGTGGTGGATGTATTAAAGAAGAATTGTATGCCTATATTTCCATTCATTAGATCTACCTTAGCCTAGCATATACTTGGGCTAAGTCTACAATTGTTGTAGACTCATGCGATGAAGGCTATGTGTGATGAAATCCTAGACCTCAACCAAGATGTGGGTAGATTATGGGAGTTTTTCCAAGACTTGAGGCTAGTGGATAAAAATGTGAAAGACTAAGCTATTTTATTTTTTCTATCTTATCTCATACCATTTTACGAGAATGGGGGTGCTAATGTATGAGAAGATCTTTGGAAACTAGGCATGAAAATTGAAGGTTAAAGAGAATGGGGGTGCCAAACTTACAATACTCATTGCCCCTTGGTCATCGATTTTCCCTGAGTGCCCTCAACCTCATCCTTAGTGCTAGTATTGAATTTGTTTTCACTCCTCCAAACTCTTCCTCAGCACTGATATTGACCTTGTTTTCACCCCTCCAAACTCTTCCTCAGCACCAGTATTGACCTTGTTTTAACTCCAAACTCTTCCTCGATGCTGGTATTGACCTTGTTTTCACTCCTCCAAACTCTTCCTCGACGCTGATATTGACCTTATTTTCACTACTCCAAACTCTTCAATGGCTTTGGTATTGACCTTGTTTTAACTCCAAACTCTTCCTTGGTGCTGGCATTGACCTTGTTTTCACTACTCCAAACTCTTTCTCGGCACTGGCATTGACCTTGTTTTCACTACTCCAAACTCTTCCTCAATGCTAGCATTGACCTTGTTTTCACTACTCCAAACTCTTCCTTGACACTGGTATTGACCTTTCACTTCTCCAATTTGATGAGCTACAACCTGGTTTCATTAAGTTTTACAGTATGTTAATTAAGTTCAAAATTTTGGTGCCATTTAGCTAGGTTTAATATTCTACAATATAGTTAAGTATATATTAGCTATATTTTACATAATAAATAATATAACTATTCAACTTATTATAATTATATATTATATTCTTTAACAAAATTATTAAATACATATAAAATTATTATAATTAATAATTAATACTAAGTATATTTTTATATAATACAAAATATAATTAATATAATATATATTTAATATAATAGTAATATATATTAATATGAGAGAGAGAAACTAAATTTTGATTGGTTGTTTCATGTCAACAATCCAAGGATGGCATGTGTCCTTGGGAAGTTATGCTCAAGGTAGCATGCCATTTGATTAAAGATATGATAATTCTCCTTTAAGACCTCTTCAATGTACCCATTGTACACTTAAGGAGACAAAGATAAATATAGGGAAGAAAATATAGAGAGAGGGAGATAACGACAAACATACAAATAGTGTAATACCCCTCCGTTTTGGTCATTCTTGAAACTTAGGAAGTTGGTTGTTTGGTGGCCATGTCATTTTCGCTTGTTTCGTGTGGTTGGTGATTTGCTAGGTTATGAAGATTTTGGGATTGCATTATTTAATTTGATTTTTAGACAATATCATTGATATTATGACTAGATGTAATTTATCAAATTAATCTAATCTTTAAGGTCACTTGATTTGGTTTGGGATCAAATAAAGAGTTAAATTTAATAATAAATGTTAATTGTATTATCATTGAAAATTTCTTATTTTAAGATGAAAGAAATATAATTGTAAGAAAATGAATTTAATAAAAATAATTATTGTCTAATGAGTGAATTTAATTAAGAAATTTAAAATTGAGAAGATATTAACATAGATAAATTATTTAGAAAATTTGAACTTAAGGATTAAAGCAAGGAAATTAGTTGAAAATGGAAAAAGAATTGTTTATTGCTAAATAAATAAATAATAATAAAGCATCAGATTTTGGGAAGAGGAAAGGGCAAGAAAAGCTGCAAAGATGGTATATGTTTTATCTTCCTTTGTCTCACCACCTCCCAGGAGAGATTTCAATTATTGAAACTCATAAATTAGAATTGAAGAGTCACTCTGGGGGGGTTGATCATCTTTTTAGGTTCGCGGCTTCATCATCCCTTCGGGGGGATTCGAACGGGACTCTATTGCATTGGCTCTCTATTGGATGGTTGTTTGCAGAACATCTTTACGCTGACATTACAATTTAATTCTAGATAAATTCTCAGGTAAGTCATTCTATATCCATGAAAACTGAATCTTATGTGTTGGCCTACCTTCTACTGAGTCTTCCATTGGTTTGTAGAGATTTGATATGTATGACTTTCGTTTGTTGTTCTATTTGCATCGAATCTCGATTTCATTTTAATTTGGCTTTGATCATATAGAAGTTGACGTAAACCACTCTATTTGGGCATTTCTTAGGAAACCCATGCTTTCAGCTGTATTGAAAAGCTGAATGTTGTTTAGATGATAACTCGAGTTCGAAACTTAAACATGAATGATGCTATTGAATGTTGTGATTTCATCTTTTTCACTGATCAAGGAAAATGCTACTCATATCTCTTATTCCTGATAATGAATTGAGTGGATTCATCGATGTTAAAGATTTAAATAATCTCTCTGATTTCATTGTCTTTTAGTCTCAGCCGCGCACTTAACCGCATAGGAAAATCTGAAGAATTAAATAACCTACTTGATTCCTCTGATAATCTATCACAATTGCAGCACTTGAAAATAAATTTGTCTTCCAAAACTGCAAACTGAGCGCGTCTCTGGAAACTCACTGCCAATAGAAATGCGTCTGGTTCAAAAAGGAAAAGGGTTGTACTTTAATTCTCCTGCTCTTAAGTCACGTATTTGTACCTCACCTTTCTTCTTCTTTTCTGTTTTATGGATAACATTTGAGATTTGATAATAATGCAAGTAGATGGCGATATTTCCTATTTCTAATATTCACTTTCTGATATACTTGGCAACCTGTCTCAGCTGCAACACTTGAACATGGTAGGTTGTATAGATTTAAATAAACTCTCTGATTTTTTTTATTATCAAAATCCCATGTGTTATCCACAAGACTAAAGGAAAATGGCTTCTCATGTTTTTGCAACCATAACCATGGAGTAAGCTTGGGTCGTGTGTCTTCTCTGGTGCCGTCATGGAGCAGATTGTTCAAGTGAAGAAATTGAGGACCAATGAGCAGATTATTTAATTCTCTTGGTCTGCGCAATGTTTCAAGCCTTTGCCATTTACCTCCGTTCAGTCGAAGCTGAGAGAAATTGATGTTATTGGATACAGTGTTTAGATGAGCTCCTTCTCATAGTCTGGTAATCTAAATTTATATAATCTCCCTGTTACCTTTGGCAACCCGTTACAGCTGCAACTCTTAGACTTGCATAGGGGTAGTAAATTAAATAACTTCTTTGTTTTTATTTGTCAAACTGTCTTAGCCGCGCACCTAAACATAATGGAAAGTTTAAGGGTTTAAAGGATCTCTCTAATTTTATTAATCTTCTTATCTCTGTGTAGCTATAATCACTTAGTTTAGTGATAGCATCATGAATGTTAGCATAAATGTAGATTAGAGAATGATTAACAAATGGATATCTATTCAATTTATCTTGATATCACGATATATCATTGTCTTCATAATAATTTATTATTATTCACCTATTTAAGAAAATAGGTATGGCTCGAAATTGGAGATTGGGAAGATGTTAGAAGTATTGCAATAGTGCAGTGATTTAGAATTTGAGTGTAGAACACTAGAAGATATATAGTTCTGCCTTGATTATATTCTCTTGGATTAGAGACTTTTTGGATGTGCTAATTTGGAATCCTTGAAATGGGTTGGGTCTAAGGAATCTAATGAAGAATGCTAATGTGAAGTGGTATTTAAGTTGTAATTTGGGTATTTCCTTGTACATGTATACTTGGTAGTAAATCTTGTTATGCATAAAATCAAGTAAGTCTTGGTGCTTCTTTAATACTTGTAGAAAATAGTGAACCTAAAATTGGGACTAATAAAGTAAATAAGACTATATTTAGGTTGGAAATGGTTACTTAAATAAAGATAAGCAAAGTTAAGTTTCCTTGACACTAAAATTGAATGAAGGTTATTTCCATTATTAAATGATTAGCAAATTGTCTAAGAAGAATAAGAAATCTAGGATATTATTATTACCACAATTATTATGGTTTATTCTTTGTTAATTTGTAGGTGAATATTGTTATTTTATAACCTTTAGAGTGGAATGTTAAGTTTAGTGTGTAAGCTAAATAACTAGGAAATTGTATTAAGATTGTCTCAAATATTAATATCCGAGGGAAATAATCTTTTAATTATTATGAGATTAATGATAAGGAATATTGTGGAATGTAAAAATATGCCTTGAGATAATTACGATAAGTGATTTTAGAGTTCCCTTATTTATTTTTAAATTAAGTATTTTTGAACAAATGGATAAATTGTTTTTGATTGGTCATTGATCTTTTAGGGGTAATTTGGTGTATCTTATTTGTGGTATCCTCTTTGGAAATGCTTGGCTTTGGAAGTATTTTCATTCCTTTGGAATTCATGTCGTTTTATGAGTGTTTTGACATACTCTTTCTTTGTGACTTTTCTTGAGTTAACTTGAGTTGGTGATCTTCTTTAAGTTAAGTTGTGTTGCTATTCATTTATCCTTACATGGTGAATTCTTGGTTGGTTTTGAGTTAAGGGGGTTTTGTGGTGGAATATTTTGGATACTAAAGTATGATTTGGTTGTAATAAGTTTATGCTTCTTATTTAATGCAGTCTTCCCACTTTTATTATTTTGGTGAAACATTTAATTACATTATTGTCATGTTTGTTGATTTTTGTCAAAGGTCATTTGTTTAACCAGCTGCACAGGTATCCTGTGAGGAGGAAATTGAGGTCTCCCTGGGATGCCTGGTTGCATGCTTTTTACTTCTGTTGCTGAAGGATTGTGTTTGGATGGTTCGTGTTGGTGTGGATTCTTTTGGAGACTAATTTTGATTCAAGGAATCCTTTGCCATTTAATTTGTGTCGTTTTGTTTATGAGTTGTGGATAGTTGATCTTCTTGAATTTCCGATTTAGTTCTTATCGAAGTTATTGATGTTGTTTGAATGGAGTTGTTGATCTTACTTTGGTGTATTTACTCATTATATTGGAATTGCGAATAGTTCTTGTGGCCTTGCAATCATTGTGTCAGTTCTTTCATGTGGACTTTTTGAGAATCTTCCAGAGGCTTGAGTTGATTGTCAGTTGATGTTCTCTCTTTATGTGCCCTTGATGTGGCAAGTGTTTTGGTTTCATTTTTCTGGAAGGGTTGTACGGAACTTTGTAAGACTCTGATGTTGTACTTGTTAGCGAGATGGGTAATGCCTTGCATGCTTTTATGTTGTGATTCTTTGTTCAGATTATGATGGTACAACCCTTGGTTTTTATGTTGTGGGGTCTCTAGGGAGAGTGGCTCCTCGTGGGGGCCGATGCCCCGTTTAAGGGGAAGGGCTCAAGATAACCCACGAGTGAGTTAGTAAACAAGTGAAAACCTAATAATTAACTTAGGAGGGTTGGGTAGTAATATCATTATAAGATTAATAAAATGGATGCCTCATCTTCATTAGTGCTTTTGTAGGCTAATGGAAGGCTGAGAAGGCCGTGGTTGGCAAGGTCATGACCTCCTCTTCACGAGAGGTCTACGGCTCTGCATGAGTCAACCTATGGACCGGCGCCTCCAATTGGGAGGAAGAGCACAAGACAGCCATAGATGGGACCGGTGCCTCCAGTTGGGAGGAAGAGCACAAGACAGCCCATGTAGGACTATGTGATGACACTCTCCCCTAGTTGCCCAGGTGTTTTTACTTTATTATGTTCCTCTGGAAGTAGGTTATGGGAGTTGGTTTAGATTGTTGGCTATATTGATTTAAATTGATTATTGTTTTAATACATCTTTAGTATATTTTGTGGTCTTGTATGATCTCATTTATATTTGATTTATGATCTTGTATTCTTATGGAACTGTGTTATGATGTTTAATTGCAATTTGGAATTATATTTATTAATTCAGTTTGTTTTGGAAGTGTTTCATGATCATTCTTTGGTTACTTGATACTTGTCCTTGCTTTGATTTATGTGATGAGATTTATGATTTTAAGTTATTTTAATGACTCTTGGATGTTGTTGATTATGTCTTTGTAATTCTTGAGTTTTATGATACTTTTGTATGGCGTTGAGTCTTGTGGCTCCCTATTTGGATGTTCTTGGTTGCGGTCTCTTTCTTGTTTAGCTCCTAGCACAAGGGGTGGGTCTTCGGACTCACATGGTTGGGTGGAACGTGCTAAGCACCCCATTGGGTCCCCAGTCGAGGATCAAGAGGTGTGGATTGGTGTGTTTGCAGCGACTCCAGAGTTGTACTTGTCTTGGAGCTAGTTATGATGCTTTGTATTCATCTCTTCTTCTGTATCATGATTCTTGTTGTATAGTTTCCATTCATGGTTTGGAAACACTTTTGTATCATTGTACTTCTTAAACATTGTACTGTAATATAATATTAAACCCAATGTGGTTATTGGCCATGGCAGTTATTATTGTGTTGAGTTAATTATGTATATGTTGAATTTACTTAGATGGGTTCTTATCATTGCTTTATCATGTATGTGTTCTATTTGTTAATGTTTATTTTGTTATGGATTATATCTTTGGATTTTATTCTTTATTGTTGTTGTATGGATCTCAGTCTCGTAATGACTCCTCGTGTACCCCAAGGAATGTATGTGTTAGTGAATCTGTTTAAATGAAATTCATGTTATGATTTAATGTGTATGACATTATTGTTATGTTTACTTAAAAAAAATAAAAATTGTGCAGTAATTATGGTTTAATTGTCCTTTGGGGTTCGCACGGTGGGGTGTTACAAATAGAAAGGGAGACAAAGAGATAGAGAGGGGTAGAGAGATAAAGAGATAAGGATGAATAGATAGAGATATAGGGAGGGTGATTGATATAGCTCTCCCTATCGCTCTCTATATCTCTATATCTCCCACTATCTATTGAGCTATCTCTCCCTCTCCCCCCTTTCTCTCTCATTCACTCCATATCTCCCTCCATCTCTCCTACTCTATATCTCTATCTCTATTTCTCCTTTTATCTCCCTCTTACTCCTC